>OVAF01002153.1:0-17218 GCA_900406245.1 Odontarrhena argentea | reverse complement strand
GGTGGGGGGAGGTTTAATTATGAAGAGATACATGAAAGATGAATCTTTAAGACTGTAATTGGGTATATATGAACTTTTCTCTATTCATAAACTATACGTTTTGATAATTTTAAATGATTTACATGCTTAATTAATATAAGATTATTATATGATATGTACTACTCGTTGGTGTGCCGTCGCCATATCAATTACATTGTTGTCCATCATATTCAAGTATAGCTGTTCTTTATGTGCGAAACAGGTTTCATGGATGAGTTTGTGCAAAGAAGCTTTTAGTGAGGTAAATAATAATTTTTAAAAATTTAAACTTGTGAAAAACATAAAAAAAATAACTCAATAAATCACTATAGTTTTAGGGTTTCTGGTTATGACATTGGCATGCAATTTAATTGTTGCCTATAACTATATTGTATAAATACATACAACTATTTTTATATGAAATTGTTTGTACATTTGCATGTATACATGCTACGTGGGGCAGTTTTGCTGACTCTACTCTAGTTTGATTTTTGTTCATTTAAATCCTCGATATATAGAGTCCATATTAAGTCAAATTGATTTTCTCTTTTAATATAAATATTCGGTTACATGATTATTTATAACAATCAATAATGACTACAATCATAATCGAGAGAATACCCATCTGTATATTATAACAAAGAAATTGAATCATATTTATAACATTGGTCGAACATGCTACAAGCATGTGATCAGGTCTATTGATAGATTAGACATGACAACGTAATAATGTGATTGGTATATATATACCCAAAAAGCTAGACATTATATTTGGCTCAGGGCTACGGTTGGAATATATCATTGTTGTTCTTGCTGTATTTTCTTGTTGAGATTTGATTATTTGAGTAGAAAATATTGAAAGAATGAGTATGATTGTGACATTTTCTAGGGTTTTCTTAGCAAAGACTGATTAGCCTTTCTGTTATAATTTTCTTTCTGATATTTTACTCATTCTATCCGGTATCCACATTTTACATCCGTTTCAAAATATTTTAAAAATTATATCTGTTAATATTTCTAAATCTACCAAAGGAAAAAAGAGAAGGTTAGAGACATGCCCACACTAAACTCTAAATAAATTTTAAACTCACAACCGAAGAAAATAAAAACAAAGCCAAGTAACCTTTTTTCTTTGTTGGTCTTGACTTTTTATTTTTTTATATACTGTAGAATAAGTTGGCAAAAAAAATACAAATATAATTCATAGTATAATATAGGTCACGGAAAAACATAGAGTAATCAAATGTCTTAAATTTATTCTGGTAGCAGATATGTAATTCACCTTTGTCTTCATCAGTTCTGGTAGCAGGTACGTTGTTCATTCACTTTCGTTACTCGTTAGAATTAATTACCTAGAAGATGCATTAATTTACATCCTTATACCATATACTAAAATATATATATATTTTACTAATTATACACAAGTCAACGCGACTGAGTGCGTAATATTTAATATTAATAGTAAAATAATTAGGTGGGATAACAAATTCTGAAGACAAATTATAAAAAACTTGTAACGTAATTTATGTTATTTAATCCAACACCAAAATAACCATAAATCGCCATTCGTGGCACAAGACTCATACCATATCCACAAATCTATTAGACTTTGTCATCTAAAGTGGGCTACAGCCTTTTATGGGCTTTCACTTCAATAAAAGCCCACTAAACAAATATCGGTCTCGATTCTCAACCAATCACAGACCAACATGAGCCTACCAAATCCTCATATATATTTACACAAATGCCACTCTACTTTCAACGTCCCGATTCGAAAAGTGAACGTCCCGATTCGGCAGGTCTAAGTGAAGGAATGATAACACACGAATCCGTACCTACGTAAAGGTCAGAAAGGTAATTACCAAAATCTTCAGGGGCAAATCTGATAATCTCTTTCCAAGTCTCTACTTGATATTTTTCATAAAACGCAGCTGTAGCATTCGCTAGCTTCTTCGTCACGGAATCTTTTAAACCTTCTCTAAGTTTCGAATCCGGTACGACCCAACTGCTCTGTTTCTTGAAAGTTTCTTCAAACGCTTCCTCAAACCGCTTCAACCGCTCTTTTGCCGCGTGTTCTTCGAGAGCCTCTTTGTCGGAAAGCGAAGTAATCGCTTCTCCCCAAGCGGTTTTCTCGTATTTCTCAAGGTATTGACTCAATTTCCCTTCGTGATTCATCACCCATTTGTCTCCTAATACAACTTTTAAATTCGATGCACTTACCTTGGAGATCACGTAATGTAGATTATTTGCTAAGAAAAGATAAGATAGTGCCATATCGTTGTAGATTCGCGATTTCGTGTCGATTTTGCATAGTAAGACGAGGATTAGCCACGCGAATCTTGTTGTTACTGGAGAAGAGCAAGAAGGAGATCCGATTTCGCTTGCGTTATCCTCCTCTTGGATTTCGCAGTATCCTTCCGGTAGAGGTAAATTCGATTTGGTGAGAATATTAGCGAGTGATTCGTCGTAATCCGCAAGGAAGGCCACGAAATTCATGACATATCTCGTGAGTTGGTGCACTCCGCCTCCTGGAATTGGAGTTTTTGAGGATTCTTTTGTGATAGATGTTTCGAATTCAAACACCATTGAATTAATCGATACACCGAGGTTTTTCAGATAATCCGCCGCTTGTAATCGAACAATAGAAGTCGAATCGTAGCTAAATATATTCTCGATTTTTGGTAGAAGTTGAGAGATCGTTTGGTAAACATCGAGAGTCAGAAAGATCTTCTCGGTGGTTTTTCGACATTTCGCAACACTCACTGGGAAAATGAAGAGTGTTAAAGCGCTATCTAGCGTAATCTTGGTGAAGCAAGATTCTGCGACAGAGCCAGAAGGCGAAAAAACGTAGTCGCAAAGGATTCGTTCTCCGTCAAATATATTACCAATAACCAATGTTGTAGCTTTTAACCAATTCTTGATGTTCTTCTCCATACTATCCCATTCCAATTTCTGAATCTTTCCAAAACTCATATTCTCAAATCCAAGTTTATTCAACGCTTCAACGACTATTGATTTCCTTATCTTCTTGTAAACTTTAACACATTCTTTTTTGTACCCCAAAGATATCATACAATCCGCTATCATTTTCAAATCCGTCATCACATCTATATCTTCAGATTTATAAGCATTAGAATAAACAGAGGAACCTTTCCTCTGTCTGAAAGATGTCGAGGAACGTGTAGAGACGAATTCTGGATCAAGATTCTGCCTATTCAATTTCAAGATCCGATAAAACTCCTTTTCCAAGTGTTTCATCACGATAGATACCATATTATACGCTCTAGAGAGCTTTGGAGACTCTGGATTCCCCAACTTTACGCCTTGAATGGCGTATTGTAAGCTATTGATAAGCTCGATGTATCTTCTACCTTCCATACGATTATCGGGGGAGAAAATCGAAGAAAGTGAACAAGTAGAACAAGTAACAGAAACATCAGGAGATATCCATTTTCGCGTGAAATATTCAACTGCTTCAATACTATCCATCAATAAAGACTCGGAGAAACTTAGGCATGGACGTGGTTTCGTCCTTTTTGCGAAGGTTGGTTTAAATAATAACATCATTTTTGTGTTTGTTTTGTAAAATATGGTGATCAAACCAAAAAAATATGATAGATTTGTTGTTGAAGAAATGATTTTTTTGGTTTGATTTCTTTTGGTTAAGGGGTTGCTCTGAAGAATTGGTGTTTCAAAGTTAATTCTTTTGTTTTTGTTTTTGGAGGATCCAGGGAAAAAAATCAATGACTAATTTTTGTTTGAGGTCTTTGTTTCTAGTCTTATTAAGACCTGTGGTTATCCTTCATTTTCTCTATTTCCAAAATATATTTAATTAATTTATAGCAATGTGGAAGACTTTAGACAATTTTTTACTTTAAAAATAGCCAATCTATTTGGGATTTTGATGTGTTCCTAAACCTCATATAGTTGGGAGTGTTGCAGAAAAAGTTTTGGGCTCTTCATTCCTAAAAAAAATATTAAATGGGTCCAAAGCAACCGCTCCTCTCGTCACGAGCTAAGAATGGGCTTCGATAAAAATTCATCTATTAAGATTTATCAATCTAAAATCCAAATAAATTTAGATGTAAAGTGTCTTTTTTTTTTTTTTTTGGGCAAACGATGTAAAGTGTCTACTATCTAATATTGAAGTCAAGTGTAACATTTTTTTCAAACGAATTTTTTCATGAAAGAGTTTAGTAACAAACTTATGCGGTTTATATCACTTAACTCAAAACGGACAATAGTAAAATAGTGAATCGACATTTATTTGTAAAACCTAACATATTTGGTCTTAACCGAATAAAAATACAACATTTACAAAACAAACTATATCTTGGTATGATTTAAATCGATTTTTTTTTATTTCTATGGAAAAAAACAGATTCAAAATTTAAATAACCCAAAAAACTTTTAAAAATGGTCTAGAACCGAAATTTATTTAAAAACTAACAATATATTTTATTTAACTCCAATTTATTGTTTTATATACATCAATAAATTAAAATTTAAAGAATTCTTAAAACGCTTTTTGGTTCATGTATGCGTCAGATTAAAATAATAAAAACATGTTGTAGTTGTGAAAGTAATTATTATTATTTTAAAAGTATTCGATTATCACAACTTGGTGTAATTTATCTTCACCTACTTCACTCCATGGCTTTAGACAACTCAGATTCGACTGAAACCATAAGCTTTCTCTGTTTAAATACCATAAACCTAGTGGTCCATGCCAAAAAGAAAACTCTTCTTAGTTTCTCTCGACCCTTTATAAATTTACTTTTAAGCTAACAAATCTTAAAAATCATTCGTTACATCTTTTATAAACGTAAAGTTTATTCTGATTTGGGTTGCATGATAATTTTAATTTGTATAAAGTATGATTAAGAAAAAGCAAAGAGATCACTAATTTTAAAATAATTACAGGAATCACCAAAGCAATTAAAATTAGGCGGGAAAATAACAATGGATTTCAAACTAATTACAGCATGTATCAAATTCAAATACTATTAGAGTCGGACGAGTGAATTGACGAAACGGTCCCTGACCCTCCAGACCCAAAATACAAATCTGAGAGATAATTCCCAATATCTTCAGGGGCAAATCCGACTCGATACTTTTTATAAAAATCCGAGTAAGCCGGTATGATCATCATCGCAACCGAAACTTTAATCTCGTCTCTCAATTTCGAATTCGGTACAACCCAACCGATTTGTTTCTTATACGCTTCCTCGAACCGGTCAGTAAACCGGTTAATCTTCTCTTCAATCTCCACCGTCGGATCATTAACAAGTGACGTCATCGCCATCTTCGTCTCTCCCCAAACAATCTCCTCGAACTTCTCTCTGTACTTCTTCACCGTGGCTTCGTGCTTCTCCACCCAATCTCCGCTCAAAATCTCCTTAAGATTCGATGATCGGACTTTGACGACGATGTAGTGGAGATTGTTGATCAAGAAGAGATACGAGAGAGCCATATCGTTGTAGAGACGAGACTTCGCGTCGATTTTGCAGAGTAAGAAGAGAATCAGCCACGAGATTCGCTCGCCGAAGTTTTGAGGGATGATATCGGAGATTGTATCGTTGTAATCGGTCAGGAAGACGATGAAATTCATGACGTATCTCGTGAGATGATGGATTCCGCCACCGGAGATTACGGATTTCGAAGATTCTTTCGTAATCGAGGATTCGAATTCGTCGAGCATCGAGGTAACTCCTTCTTCGAGATTCGATAAAGTGATGGAGATTTGTGATTTGATCGAAGATGTTGAAGAATAGCTGAAAACTTCTTCGATTTTAGGTAAGAGATCGATGATTGATTGATAAACATCGAGTGTTAAGAAGATTTTTTCTGGAGATTTCTTCGATTTCGCTATGTTTCCTGGGAAAGTGAACATCGATAATGCGCTCTGTAAAGTGATCTCTGCGAATGCAGATTCTCGAATTGTTGAGGAAGAAGATGAGAAGACGTGATCGGAGAGGATCTTTTCGCCGTAGAACAGAGTCGTTACGGCTCGTTTTGCTGCTCGTAACCATGTTCTGATCTTCTTCTCCATAATCTCCCACTCGAGTTTTTGAATTTGAGAGAAAGTTAGATTCTCGAATCCGAGTGTTTCCAGAGCTTCCTCGATGATCGATTTTCGGATTTTCTTGTAAATGCGGAAACATTCTTTGCTGTATCCGTTGGAGATCATACAATCCGCAATCATTTTCAAATCGGACATTGCGTCTGCGTCTTCTTCTTCTTGTTGTTTGATTTCACCGTCTGATTCCGAGTCAGAGAGACTTCTCGATGAGGTTCGAGAGCGAATGGAGACGGATTCAGGATCGAGATAGCGTCGATTCGACTTGAGAATCCGGTAAAACTCTTTGGAGAGATGGTTAATGGAGCTCTTCATCAAACTCTCAGCTCGAACTAGCTGTAGTGATGCTGGATTAACCGAGACCAGCCTCTCCATTGCGGAATGCAAACTGCTAACTGTGTCGATGAATCGTCTTGCTTCTTGGCGATTTCGAGTGGAGAATAGAGAAGAGATGCAGCAATAAGACGAGGAGGAAGAAGAAGATGCATCAAGAAGTTCCGGTGAAATCCACTGGAGAAGAATAGATTCAGCGTTTTGGATACTATCTTCCATTAGCCACTCGGAGAAGCTTTGGTGTGAATGTTTTAGCTTAGAAGAAGTTGTTGTTAAAGAGAAGCTCACCATTTTTGTTTTTATGTTTTGGAAATGATGAAATGATTTGGGTGCAACAGTTTTTATAGTGGTACGTTTCTCTTACAATGTATGATTCTTGACTTTGAATTTTTTAATATTTGAATTAATGCATATAAAATTACAAAAACGTGAGACAATGACATGTTTACTTTTTTACATCGGTCCATGATAAAGATTCACCGTGTATGGTCAACTCGTCGAATATGTAATTAAATGTTATAGTGTTGTGACCATGCAATGCAAATTAGATACTATACTATAGAAGAATTTGGCATATTGACTTTATATTTCGGGGGGAGTGGCTAATTTTATTTAGGTTTATAGACGAGTTTTAGGACTCGGCCAGTATCCACTTTCTAAAGAAAAATTATATAAAAATTATTTGTAGTCTCATAAAAACAACAATGTATATATAATAATATAAAAAAAGGAATGATAATTAGTTCTATATATATCATGGTGGTCTTGGTTTCTTCGTGCACAATGGTTCACCAAACTCAAATGATAAAATCTTCTATATAATATATGATATCGAACCACCAATTATTAAAAAATGTTGGGACAGAGAACACTCTTAACTTTTTATGTTTATGGGTCATAGAAAAATGTTACTTGCTACCAAATTAATGATTTGATTCCATCCCAACCAAGTGTAAACTCTTTTTCTGTTAATTAAAATTAAAACTTAAGAATTTTATAGAAAATGTGGCTAACCATTAATGAAAATGTTAAACATAGTCTTGCGGATATGAATCTTTGTCTATTGTGATTATTATCATAACTATACTATATATAGTGTTTTTATGTTGTTAACATTGACATATTTTGTTTGGTTAACCGTTAACGTATATTCTTTTCACTCACCACTTTCCAATTTTACTAAAATTTTAAAATATTATTTGGTACTTTGGTTATAGATTGATCGTATATTTTCAAAGGCTTAATCCTATAGAAAGATCGTATATTATCAACACTTTAAAGGTCGCTTAAAGAAAACCGAAAACGAATACATTCCAAAATATTTTTATAAAATCTAGCCGTTATTGTGGTCCGTCCTCATTGGCTCATTTCCCATGCAAACAACAACGCGTCAATTAAATTACTGCGCGTAAACATATACTTATAGTAACAATTCAAATGTGAAACGATTTATAATACCTTGACATTATATATATGTCTCTTTCTACATTTATGTATATGTTCTTCAATTTGTAATCTATTGAACACACTTTCACAGACTTTTAAAAACCCACTAAGGCACAAACAACCAATCCGTGATTATCACTTTTGTTTTCTCTTCGATATAGAAAGAAGTATTAATGCTTTTGCAAACACAAAAATTTATTGTCAAACCTGCCTTTTTCCCCCCTTTAGATTAAGGATACTAAAAAGTAATGAATTTTGAATAAAATTAAGACTACCAACTTCTCTAATTACAACCTCTAAATGAAACTTAAGGTAATTTGTTTTGTAGTCCATTGATAATTTGATTATCTTTCTAAAGTTTCCATAGTGGTTATAATGAATGATCGATATTTTTTTTTTTAGCATAGTGTTATAATCGAGCTTATGATTTGTAAATTGTTCTACATCATATATAAAAACATGGGGGAAATTCAAAAATGGAGCTTGCTCTTTTCAAACATAAGGAGGAATTTTTTTGATATCTATATGGTAATGCAAATCAAAATCATCAAGACAACATACTAGATTTTTTTATCTATCATAATATCGGTGTAACAACTTCTAAACCACACCAAGGATGAGCATCAACATATTTTTTGTGTAAAAAAAAAAGGTATCACGGTTTTTCATATTGAAGGAGAAGGTTTTAAGTCATTTCTGAAATGTTTTAAATCCACTGAAATTTCTTATATGTCTTTGATTCACATATATATACCAAATTGGCATATATTCGAACCAACACAAAAAAAAAGCTAGCTCAAGACTGATATTATGAGATGTGTTGCATAAAAGATACCATCGATGCATTCGATTTAGATAACATCAGAAACAAAGAAAATGATGAAAAATTAGATAATTAATAGTTAGTAAATACTACTAAATATTACTCGTGTTCCCATATATAAGAGGTTTTAAGCTTTTAGTCTGTTTCATTATATTTGATATTTTCTAAATTTCTGTGCAAATTTTTTAATTTATTTTAATCATTGTGATCATTTATATTTTGCATAACATTTTACATTGGTTGAATTGTTTTTCAATATGTATAAAAATTAACATAAAGCATATGAAAAAGGCGAAAGCAACATTTATTATCGTTCACATTTGAGATGTCTCGTTGAAGAACANAAAAAAAAAATATATATATATATATATATATATATATATATATATATATATATATATGATCAAAATAATTGTGTTTCTTTCGATCGGGAAAATGACACTTCAACGAGGCATCTCAAATGTGAAAGATAATAAGTGTTGCTTTTGCTTTTTTCATATGCTTTATAGAGATGGGTTTGATAAATATATCAATTCCCTTTTAAATTCTACTCTTTGCCAAAAAGGATTCTACTATGAATCTGTAATGAATGGCTTAAAATTTACAATCAGTCATAGTCGAGATTGTGATTGTCTGCTTGTATCTTGTGAACCTCCTAACCTAAGTACCTAACACACGTTATTTCCTAGAAGGTTATATGTTATTGCATTTTAAAGATGGATTAGCTCTTAACACCAAAGAAAAAGAAGATCGATAAGCTCAAGTTTCTGTAAAAGGTTATAGCTTATAAGATGATTAATTTTGTTAGTTTTGATTAGAATAACTTACCTTACATTTCGTACCAAATGCTGATTAGTATATCTCAAATGCAGACATTCGAGGCTAATGTGACTAAATTAGGCTTTAACGTTTTTTACCTAGCTTAAGAGCAAGTGAAAAGCCCATTGGATTGATATTATTCTCCAAAAGACTTATAGCCCGGCCCATTAGTTAATTATTATTATCTTGGAGTATTGTATGCAGTTTGAAAGAGATAATCTACAAAAGAATTACTGGGGCAAAAAAAAAAAAAAAAATCTTCTTTTTAGTTTCAAAATTTTGATTTTTTTTTTAAATTTCAAAATGTCATCCGTATCAACTTTTTTTTTTTTCAGTTTGTCTTGGTATCCAATGATTGACTTATCACAGATGAAATTTAGATAAAAGAAAAATCTTACGATAATTTTATACCTTTACTTTGCTTCAATTTGTGTGTGTAATTCAAATTCAGGAATTGAAAAAACTTTGACAAGGGGTAAATTAATAAAATGCCTCAATTTTTTTAATCCAAACGATAATATAACGACGTTGTTAACACAAACCACTAGGTTATAAATCATAATTTTTTTTTTAGTATATTATAAGTATCTTAATAAACTANAAATTATTTTAAAAAAAAAAAAAAAAAAACTTCTTAGCAAAAAAAAAACTATATTAAAAAAACACAAAAAACTATAATCGGGCCTATATGTCTCTGAATATGTGGGCCGGCCTATAAGTCTCATAGTAAAATGTGTTTTTGTTTAATTAGCGTCAGGCCGAAATGGAACTGACGGAAAACAGCCCCATTGGCAATCGCATGTATGTACAAGTAACTAATTTAATCACTGCAATTAAATCCTCTAATCAGTAATTATATTTTAATTATGAGATTAGCGGCTAGGTTCCAAGCTTTTATATATGTTAGTGATAGTAATCATTCTAGAAAAAGTTGAATCCCAGCTTTTTCAACATTTTTTCTGTGTCCATGTCCCCACCTTGTAGCAGTACTACCTAGTGGGTATATAGTATATACGATGTACAATATTAAATTAGATTATTATTATAGTAAATAATTGTGGTTAATGATGTTATAAAAATTCTTACTCCCTCTGCATGTGTAAATTACTCACTTGTACAAGCTACAAATTTATTTACAATTTTTTCACATTAGATTCAACGCTAATTGTTAAATCATTAATTTTCTCTAGCAAAACTGTTTGAACAAACGGCCCCTCAAATATATATATTGTTACGCATTTTGAAAAATGTGAATTAGGTGAATGATGTTAATTAAGTAAATGATTGTATACTAACTTTGTAATTTTAATTTGAAATCAATCTGTTAGCCGTTAAAAAGACTATAAACATGTTACAGTTCTTAAAACAGTTCTGAAAATAAACAAATTAGAATATCACAAGTAATTCTGAGAAGTGCAGATAAACATTTAGCCAAGGAATTAAACTCAACTGTAAGAAAGGATTCCTAATTAAGCTTTTACAAACTTTCTTCATAAATTTTTTGAAAATTAAATTGTAAGCGAGAAATTCCTAATCTAGTTCCATAATGTACTAATGTAGTGTATTTAATTAGCCAGGATAGCATAATATATATAATGTATAAAGCAAAGCAATGGTAGGAAAAAACTTTAAGCAGTGGGTTAAATTAATAAAAATGTCTCAACTTCTCTTTTTGAATATTATAAGTACGAAAATAAACTACATTTAAATAAAAAAAAAAGCCAAAAGTAAAATGACAATTTAGAAGGTGTAGAATGTAGAATCCAGATCGATCCAAAGCATCCTTTCCACACACTCCTTCTTATGGGATTGGACCCACTAATCTCTAATAATCTCTCCTTTTTCCTTAAAACAAATAATTAAATGAAAAAAATCATATTCACTTCTATTTAAAACCGGTATTAGTAGCAAATTAGTCACTTAATCACACGACCACTCTCTTCTTAAAATCCGACACAAAGTGAAGAAAGTCATAGTGAGTGTGTCCGAAAGAAAAAGAGAGAGAGAGAGTTATGAAGATAAGTGATCTTTTCTGCTCTTCTCCGGCATCAACCGCCGTAAGACAGACTACAATTCATCGCCACCGCGACAAAGAAGTGATCACCGGAGGGAGAAGATCCGTTGAAAGTCACCGCCGGAGCCAAAACCCAAAAAACAACAATAAGGACAGAACCGCACCATGCTTCTCTTCAGAAATGCCTTTGGTCCCTCGAATAATGAGCTCTAGAAACTCTTTTGACTCTCGCCGGAAAATCACTTCAGCTCATCACGGTGGAGACGCTCAAACTCGTCGGAAAAGCTCGGCTGATGTAAGTGAGTTGAGGAGAATAAGGAGTTCTCTTCTGCATAGCTCATCTTCGAGGTATCTTCTTAAGGATCATAAGTATGATGATGATGATGATGATGATGATGATAAAAAGCTTTGGTTATCATCGCCAAAGGATCGTTCTAAGGATTTGATTCCTTTTAATTCTTCTTCGTCTTCTTCTTCATCATCTTCATCTTCCTCTTCTTCAGTGACCAATGTTTCGTCTCCTGCTCCATCATCCACTGATGATCAGGTTTGTTAATTATTATACATTTTTATTAACCAAAGTATTATGTTATACTCCGTATGATATAATTGTTTAATGAATATTGTTTTTCTTAATACATATATTAAGAAATAAAAAATTTTATCAACAAAACAAGCATGTAATATGCATTAAGCTAGATTCGAACGCATACAGTAACATAATGACGATAATAGCACAAACTACTAGACTACAAGTTCTGGTCGTCCTAAACCATTTAACATTCAATTTTGTGTAACTATTTTTTTTCTTCGGATAGTAGCACATGCATCATTTGGTAACACTAGAACACATAATTTAGTTTATTAAAATATCATCCACCAATATTTTTTTTGAAGTGTTTAATTACATTTTAATGTTTTATTGATCTTAAATGTATAGAGTATGTAGAATAATTCACAAAACCAATCTTCGTGAAACTGTAGAGAGAGTATATATATATATATATATATATATATATATATATATATATATATATATATGAAGTCAGAGATTGTACGAATTTTTAGTGGTATATATATCTTCACGATATAAACATTTGGTTCTGTTTTATTTGTTGTTATTAATAAGTCTTATCAATAAGCAAATCCTTTCAAAAAAAAAAAAATAAGCTGTTGAATTTTCGTTATCTATTTATTTGGCAGGTTGTGGTTTTGAGGGTATCGATCCATTGCAAAGGATGCGAAGGGAAAGTTAGAAAACACATCTCCAAAATGGAAGGTACTTTTATTCTACAAATTAAAATATAATTATCTCATTATATACCTACCTAACCAGAACCTTATTATATATATGAAAATGAAAATGTTCAACGGATAGATGAATACCATCTTAATTTATTAGAAATAAATGTTCTAGGTTTAGGAAATTTGAAGTTTAGTGGTTTGACTTTTCCTGATCATCGGATGCCTCTAAGCAACAACTTTCTTCCTTTTCTATTGTGTAAAACTAATTTTGATCGAATAATTTTTGTAGGTGTGAAGTCATGCACCATTGATATAGCAACAAAGAAGGTGACCGTGGTCGGAAAAGTAACACCTTTGGGAGTTGTGGAAAGTATCTCCAAGGTCAAATTTGCTCAGCTTTGGCCTTCTTCTCCTTCATTTCCTCATCACACTCCTAATCATCTTCTCCTCAAATCTTAATTTTTCCTTTTTCTTTTGTTTTTTGTAATTTAATTTTAAAGATATTGTTAGTAGACACCGGTCATGTTTTTATATTGGTATCAATGTGATACTATGGTAATGTAAAACATATGTTTGAAGTATATGGTGTTCTTATTCTACATTTAGCTTTCATTTTCAGTATACTGTATATTGACAATTAATCAATGTTTATTAAGCATAAAATACATAACCGGGTGGTATAAAGAAAATTACATGATATTTACACATACCATAGATCTGACTTGCTTAGATATAATTTTTTTAAGTTTAAAGAGAATTCACGAGAATTTTTCCTTATACTGAATAGTAGTTCAAATTTCATATTTTATAGAGATAAATTGACTTGAGGCTTTAATTTGCTATGAAAAGCTATTGATGCATTGTGTGTATCCTCCGTTGTGGATTATGTAAATTACTTTTTNTTTTTATTTTTTTTTTTTTTTTTTTTTTTTTTTTTTTGCATATCTCTAACATTTTGTTGGTTGTAATATTTTCAAATATATTTTCTTAAGGATTACCTATAGAAATAGTTAAGCATTTTTTTTTTTTAACGTCAAAATGCCTTAAATTGCTTGACTTTGATTTGGGTATGTCATATGTACATTGACTGATCCTAATGCTGATGATCATAATGACAAAATGCGACTTGCGTACCATATAAAGTTTATTTTAAAAACCGACCATACGAAATTATAGGATGTTTTCGTTTGGATTATTACTTTCGACTTGTATTGCTTACTTTGATATCTTTTTATAAGTATAGACAGGTGCCTTGCATATGTGGGGATCGGAGAAAAATGAGAAAAAAAGGAGTAATGTGGGATGTGGAACATGAGGACCATTGAATTGTCTGGCGTGCTACACTGATATTATACAATTTCATAAACAGTGAAAAGTAAAAAAACATTTAAATACAAAATTTAAAATGATCAAAGTTTTATCTTTTTCATATGGTGTCGTATGGGGACATGTGCATCTTTCAATCATATTCAAGGTGGGTCGAAATTAGCTCTAGTGTTCACTAAATATAACGACATCATGAATTGACTTGTTTCAATTCATGATAGCTTAATTATATATTTAGTGATATTTTTGTTTTGGTTGATCAAGATTCAGTCAGAATCAAGTTTTAGAGAAAGTACTGGGTAGAGTTGGGCAACAATAATCCGAACCCATAATCAGATCCAAACCGATCCAAAAATATTATACCCAAATCTGAAAGAATTTTTTAGAAAATATCACAATCCATTCTCAATCCTTAGAATCGAAGTACCGGAACCAAACTTGAACCGAAAACTGAACGGATATATGAATATTCGAAAATAATTTAATTTATACTTATTTTGATCTAAAATTGAATATGTTCGGATAGACTGAATATATTTTAAAAATTTGTCTTATTATTTTTCAAATTATTCCGTTAGTTCATTTTTTAATATTTTGGGATACAATAATTAAATTATGTTCTTTCAATGGATATAAATTTTACTCTTATTTTCGGATAATTTAGATACTTTTAATTAGGTGTGTTTTGAGTATTTCCGAGTATATTGATTAAATAGTAACACAACCGAATTTAATCCAAAAATGCTTGCTTATAAACTGATTTTCTTTCAAAATAAAAAAATCAAACCAAAACCAAACCGAAAATCATTGACGTGCGGTTCTGTTGAATGCAGATCCGGTAGTGTTGTTAGATGCAGCTAAAAGAACACTGGTTAAATTCACCAACCAATTTGGAACCATATGAAATGTTGGTGAACGAGTATAGATCTACGTCTAGTGTTGATAAGAGTCCTTCGTAGGAAGGAAGAAGGAGTGAAATTTCCATTGTTGTTTATACTTTAGACTATAAAAGTGTAGAAAATAAAAGCTTTAGACTAAAAAGATTGGGGCGGCCGGAAAGATTCAATAGCCAAAAGTTAAAAAATAATAATAAGGCTATAATATATTATACGGGTTATTAATTAGAGAACCTTTGTTTGGTGAAAAGATGGCCGCAGCGTACCAAAATTCTCTGATAAAAATCGTATAGTATATAAAGTAAATATATTTAACCTCAAGTTATAAAACTAGATGATCTATATTTCGGTATACTTATACGTATATATTTTTTTATTGGCACTAAAAGTGATTCTAATATCTACGTAGCTCTCGGTTATTTCAAAGATGGACACACACACCTTTTAGAAAACAAATTTCGACAAACTTACTTCGAATAAAGCTGGCTTATTGACCAATGACCAAGAAAATTGCTTTGAACCAGCAGAGAATTAAACTTAAGGCTATCACAATTTTGAGATTTTATCCCAAAGTGATTCTATACTTTCCTAGCAGTAAGGGCATCTCCATTTTAAAATAAAATCTTCCCTAATCACTCTGTTTTACAGTTTGTAGATTTCTAAACCAAATTTTATAGTTATCAGATCTTATAACAGTTGTATTAAAGATTTTTTATTATTATGGACGATATAAATTTATCTAGTTTAATATATTCTCTATAAAACTTGTGTCACAGTTTCCACCATGCAAAATCTAATCATTATGTCAAAAATACTTAATTTCACGTTTCCCACCAAGCAAATCTTCAATGACGGCAACTAATGATAGAACATCATTATGTCACTTTTATAACATGACATTCTTTGTTTCATTCGAGTCATACCAAGTGAAATCCATTTGACTTTTGTCTCAATCCTTTATCATTTCGNTTTTTTTTTTTTTTTTTAAAATTTTTTTTTTTTTTTTTTTTTTTTTTTTTTTTTTTTTTGGTTACTACCTAGTGTAGATTATTATGGAGATGCAGTGTATAACAGTATCCTCTACCTATTATTTGAGAAGACAAATTATTGAAAAAATCATAGGTGTTATAATATTAGTGGAAGATGATGACTCAAGAATGACGTGTAATGATGACTCAAGAATGACGTGTAATGATGACTAAAGAGTGACGTGTAATTGAAAAATCCTAGGTGTCATAATATTAGCCAATAATTTAATTTCTAATGCTGACTAAAGAATGACGTGTAAATGTGATTAGATGAAAATTAGATGATTATTTTTTCAGGATTGAGAGAGACGATTTCCCGGAGAATGCTATTGGAGAGATTGAGATTCGATTTTGGCTTCCGGAA
The DNA here is from genome assembly GCA_900406245.1 of Odontarrhena argentea. NCBI lineage: Eukaryota > Viridiplantae > Streptophyta > Magnoliopsida > Brassicales > Brassicaceae > Odontarrhena > Odontarrhena argentea. The sequence goes on along the minus strand of OVAF01002153.1, from coordinate 827 downwards.
AGCAACCACCGGCTTAGAAACCCTCTCACGTATGTCTTCGCGGCGAGTTTCGCTGCGATGAGATTGAGATTCGATTTTGGTTTAATCTGGATCGACGACGACCCGGAAAGTAACCGAGAAGCCGAGCAGTAGTTGATTTTATTGTTTTTTGCTTAGATGCAAACCGAGTTGTGTTTTGCGTTGTTTAAAGTGCATTGATCAATGTATTAACGTCAAATTTATTTGAATGTCTTTTGCCTAAAAAATTCCTCCTTCACATAAAGTAGTGGTAAGAGCGAGTATTGTTTAGATCCATCAGAGTGTACCATTGATTCATTGTACTTCCTTATTTATGAACTTGAAACAGTCATAAAATTCAACTAAAACAAACCAGAAACCATAAATCATAAGAACTTATAATAATTTTTCTGATGTCTAGCAAATAATTATCCGTAAAGATATCTCTGAGTTTATGGCTAGGTAAGACTCATGTAAAACTTAATCGAAAAAAAAAATTGAAAACTAAAAGCTAAAAAATTGTAAGAATATATATTCAAAGGTAAAGATGTGGAAGGAAACGAGAACGGTTGTCACCACTATCCGGAAACAGGCTTCCAGTAGTTGCATCATTATCATGGTCGTTTCTCACTTCACTAAAAGCATTAGAACTTGAACTGAAGAACGTTGAGATATTGTCCCCTGAGGAAAAAAAAATAGCTTAGCAAATATATAACGTGAATATTTTACATTAATCTAAGTAGAATCATTAAATAAATGAGATAATCTCTTTATTTTTTTCGTAATCGCTTATTTTTTGTATCATATTCATTCATGCTGCTTGATATATA
>OVAF01002151.1:0-17229 GCA_900406245.1 Odontarrhena argentea | reverse complement strand
TCTCGTTTTTTCGTTATTTGACTCAGCTTTGCCTATTGACGTTGCCACGTGGCATCTAAAGGGTGAAGGAGAATAGAAACTGAGGTGGACACCCTATGGTCCCTCCCCTTGCTACTTTTATATATATATAGATTTATTTGTGGGCAAAAATGTCCAGATAATAATAGGGACCATTTCTTTTGCCATATTTTGCACAAATTTTTTTTGTCCATAAATGACATAAAATATCTAGAAAATCTGGGAAACTTTTAGTAATTTTGGAAAACATCTTTTGTATGATATTACTCGTATTTTTTTCCAATAGAATTGTTTAAAAATGAGATGATCCAAAATGTTGTCATACATGAAAATAATGTATGCTGACCCAAAAAAGAATAATAAATGAAAAATGAAAAAATGTATTTTTCTTTTCTTTAAAACGAAAATAGATAGAGATGTAATTGGTTTCCAAAAAAAAAAAAGGATAGAGATGTAATTGGAGAAAGTGACACACTAATTTGGTGAAGCACTGAAAAAAGACTTCTTTACTTCAAGTTGTTAATCAAAATTCTTACGTACACTAAATACTAGTATTCGCTTCTACGCTACTAGTATTCGCTTTTTTTCTTCTTTTCTAAACAGTTGAGGTTGAAAACATCGAACGAATTGCACACAACGGTGTTGTGGCGAATTTAAATCGGTGTGAATTGACAAAGTGTCAAAGGAAGTGGTGGAGCTGTGCGAGTCTTTAGGAAATTGTTTAAGTTGTTTTCTGAATTTCTAGTTTAGACTAAGTCCACCTAAGTTGTAGGGGACGTTGAATAAACTTCAATGGATCTAGGAAATTAGTTTAGTATCGTTTCTATTTAAATTTGGCTTTGTAATTCATTTTTAATTAATTGAATTATTCAGTACAAAGGCTCTGTTCTTTTCAAATATGAAACAACACGTCCGGTATTGACATTATGTAGTAGTATATAAGAACAATTGGCCATATATAACCACCAAAACACAAAATAAAAAATTATATGTTTGACAAATTAGACCATGTTTGCAAGCTTTTAATATACAATTCTGGTGTTACTAGGCTTTATGGCACGGCTCCTCTGAAACTTTTCATTTAAAAATGGTGAAATCCTAATCCTTTAACGGGAGAAATATTCCAGTCTTTTTTTGCTTGCTCTTTTTTTTTGTATATCGCTTATTTGTAGCTCTTGTTGTATTCTATAACCGTTTACTACTTCCCGTTATGGCTAAAATTTCCGTTCCGGTTTTATTCACCAATCGAACCTGTACATTTTCGACATATTGTTTCTAAAATGATGACTCAACCCGTTCCGCTTAAGTACTATACCGGATAACAACCGAACCGAAAAAAGATTTTCTAAGAAAATTAATTGCATAACTTTATTTCACGAAAAAAAAAAAAAATGCATAACGTTTTTATTTCCGCAATTCAGAATCTAAATCAACAGACCGCGTAATCAGAGATAGCGCCCTAAACTTCAGAGAGCATAACCCGACTACCACATTTGAGGAAATCCTAGAGCACCTTTCCCATCCGCTCATATCATTAAACCATTATTTTCCAAAAAAACTTTCTTGTTCAATCCTAATTCTTGGTTTAATTATGGTTCTCATGTAACTTCTTTTTGGTTTCTAGTTACTGTATAATTTTTGGGATTTCAGACAAAAAAAAAAGAAAGTTATAATTCTTGGACTTCAATTTTGGGTCCCATAATGGGCTCTTTAAAATTCTTTTGTTTTTTGCTTTAAATAGAGTACCATACTACCATTTACCCCCACAACAACAAAAAAAAAAGATAAAAAACTGATTGATTTTGGAAGTTGATGAATACAATTCTTTTGGTGAATTCTTCAATTCACTGTCATTTAGCCAAAACGTATTATTTTAATGATATATCACTTACAATTACTTACAACTAGCACATATCTTTTGGAAAGATTAGAAGAAAATAGATTAATCTCCGAACCATTGCTGAAGAGAATTCAGAAGACATTTTCCTTGCCAATAAGCCATAGCCAACCCAAAGAAATTCCGGAAAGTGCTCCTCCTAAAATAAAAATCACCAACAAATTTCCTAATGCATTCTTCTCCGGCCCCTTCACAACATACAAAATCAGAATAAATATATTAAAACTAGTTATAATATGTTTAACTATATATAATGTGTGCTAGTGCCGTCACTCTGTCACCCCCTGAGATCGATGCATAATATTGTCGAATTGTTGTTAAGAAAAAAAAACTATATACAATTTATATGAAAATGTTAAAATAAATTACCTTGTATCCTTTAGGAGCTATTGTGAGAATGCAGACAGTGAGATGTCCAGTAGTTACTCCCAAAGTAGAAACGAGCATAATCATCCATCCTTTATCACCATATTTTGCAGTGAAGTAAAATGCCGGAACTAGGAAATAACGTGACAAACCCGTAATCATCAGTATTTTTCTGTTCTCAATCTTCAGCCAATTCACTAGCGGCATGTACCTCCCCACTAAATCCCAACAATTGTATGTGGCTACTAGGATAAGCGCGTACCAAGTTCCTAGCCCGTGTTGTCCCGTGTTCTCGTATAAGAATCCCGGAAATATGGACAATGTCAAAGCGTAGAGGAGGAAGAGATTCACTGCATGATCTATGTTTTCAAGCAATAGCTCTTTTTTGCTTAGCCTTTGATTCGCGGAATCATCAGTCTGCATAAGAAAACCAAAAAGATAAACAATGTTTTGGAGTAAAGAGTTTTTAATATAGATAGGACTTGAAGTCTTGAACTCAAGCTCTACTTGAGTCATAACATCTATACCATTAAACTAAAGAACCATTCTAAAAAAATTAACCGTAAATAATTTTTAATATAATGGACCGTAATTGGTTGATTCTTGAGGAAACTCAACTTACCAAATCTGATTGATTTTGAATACCAGCAGCAGCAAGATCAGCTACAACAGTTTTAGATCCTTCGGAAGCGGCTTTTCTTCTATAATACTTAACTATGGGGAGTTTTGGGAACACATATGCGTATAGCATCACACAGAGGAATTCTAGGAATGTTGAGATTGATAAGAATATCACTGCAAAAGCAAGAAATGAAACTTTTAAACACTTAGAAAATATTGGTTATTTCATATTATCAGATTCCGAAAAATTGTTAAACTCACTTGCTCCTTTTCTTAGACTATCATTTGATTTGTCAAAGACTGCTTTGGTTACTAGCCTAAGCGCTGAGGTAAGAACACCAGCTGCACCCGAGCCGGCCATGAATGACTACGAAGATGAAAAAAGGTGTAAGAAATCATCAGCTTAGTATATCAAACGGTTTTAAACTAGAGACCTTGAATCTGTTAAAAAAATTACAAAACCTGGATGAGTTCAGGGGACATCAAAGATAAATCACCTATCATTCCTCCTTTGACAGTAGCATCCGCGACACCGAAAGAAGCAACAATTGCACATAAACCGATATAATGACCGATTCCACCGTGTCCTCTACTTGTCAAATCTAACTGTATATATTTTTTTAGAAGGATTTAAGAGTCTTGATGAGTCCATAATCAAAATTAATCGAGTTCCATAATAGTATATTCATGTTGAGTTTAATTAAAACTTACGCCTATGAGCAAGAATGTTGATACTGTGAACATAATGTAACCGATCAGGATACGTTTTCGAGTATTGATTTTTGATTCGTGGTATGCGAGAGATAAGATTGTTCCAAGTGAAAATGGTTGATATATAAGTGTTAGAACCCTTGAAGGATGATAATCCTACAGATAAAACACATATTCTCACTTGTAAGTAGCTAGAGGAATTATGCACCAAATATTATTTTAAGATATGTATTAAGTTCTTCTTCCTATCATATCTGAAATCGAACCGGGAAAACTTGGTAGTAGTAATCTGCAATAGTGAGCAGACTGTTCCAAGAAACGAGCGATCCAATTCCAAGAATACAACAAACAGCCATTGCTTGATATTTCCCCTGTTTATTGTTGTTTTCAAAAATAGATACACAAGAACTTGAGGAAACAATGAAAGATTATAAATCTGAGTTTTCTCGGTTTTGCCGAAACTTACCTGAAGCTTCTCAGGAGCTTGCTTCTCGTATATTACCACCATATTTACAGAGAGCTTAAAAGAACAAACACAATATGAAGTTTATTCTTTTTCTTGGAGCAAAAGCTACAAATACTTATATGGAACTTAGCACATGGGGACTTTGTAGAGTCAACGAATTTATTAGTTTTATTGAGAGAAATTCTTCCATGCAGATTCAGAAAATTAGATTTTATGATACATTTATGGAGGTGAGTGAGTAGAATAATTATACAGCAAATCTTAGACCATAAAATAAGACTCGAAAAAGTGAATAGAAAAAGACACAAAAATCAAAAGCAAATATTGAGTGGAGAAAATAAGACTAAAAAAAAGAAGAAACATGATAAAAAAGATTCAATAATGCAAAACTCCTAAAGCAATTAGTAATATTGGTCGATTGATAAACTGTCAATTTCATGCATTAAAGGAGGATCGTCTGTTACGATACGTACTTGAACCAATGAGCTGTGTAATTTAAATCAACTAGTAGCCTAATCTATAGTTTAATTACTAATTTTAGAATCTGGTCTTAACACCGTTGGTTAATCCGTAAGCATTTACTGAGTTAAATATGTTATGTAGTAAAACCTAAACGGCGTGGTTTAATTAAATTATTAGTGTAGTAGTAGAGTGTGACACTCACTAGCTAGCTACTAGCAAAAGCTTCGTGTACTTCCCACCATTAATACAAATCCAAATCAAACTTCTCAAGCCTTTGTTTTCTTAAGTTAAGTATTCTTATATGATTATAGCCTTTATTAATATGAAAACGTAGTCCTTCTTTTTTATATGATGGAACAGATTAGCCAATAGTTGCTTAAGATTTAGTTTTAGGTACCCAACCACGAGTGTGTGTGTTGTACCCCAAAGTGAGTTACACTGTACGAATTCCAATAGTGGGTTGTATTATTATAGTGTTTATCAGTTTATGTATCCACCGGTTTAATNCAAAAAAAAAAAAAAAAAAAAAAAAATTGTACTGTTATCAAAAAGAAAAGAAAAAAAATGTAATTTTTATATTCTATACTAATATATATGTTATGGTATCAGGGTAACAAATGAAATAATAATATGTTTATTTTTATTTTTTTCAAAGATGACACCAAAACTGAAATAATATACTCGGTAAAATATATTTGAATGTTATATATATATATATATATATATATATATTTGTGATCATATCAGTACCATTTGATGATATATTTTTTAGTCAAAATCATCACATGTTAAGTTGTTAACCCATTATTATAGGTTTTTAAAATTAGTTAACCAAATGGCCAGATGGGTCTGAAATAGTCATAAGTTGATAAATTTATAGACTTAGAAATTATTGAGTTACATTAATGAATTACAGTCCTGCCGAACCCTTAAAATATATCAACTAGTATTAATTTTAAACATCAACTAGTAAACATTGAAAATAATTTCTTTTTTGAGATAATTAAAGTATGAATATTACTAAAATGATTTCTTGCATACCGAGAATATTGTGATGAAATAAAAATATTATGCCATTTTTCATTATAAACAATTTTGGTCTTTGTTTTTTTGGAATCGTACCTTTTAATTTTAAAGTTATTTTGATTTGGTTGTTGATAACTACTTGAACTCTAATTTAAATTATACGTCAGGTTTGAAACGTTGGGTTGGGTATACTTCATTTGAAGTTTATTGTGATAAATTTATTCTATATGCAAACCAAGTTGTGGTGCATAATCTAGGGGTTTTCATCTTCAGAGTAGGAATTTTTATAGATAGATCTAAGGCATTGACTGAATTTTCTGAAGCGTGAAATTATCTGATTAATCATATAATTTTATTATTGGATTTCAAAATATTCTAATATTTATAGTATTTTTTTCTATTTTCCAATTTGAGATGCTTTCTACTTTCTACTAACATGTTTGATGGGCGATGAGCCAAAAATAGAACATGCAAATGATCCAACACTTGCATATAGATTTTAGGTGAAACAAACAGATATATAAATTTTTAACGGTGTAATATCTCTATGATGAGTTGTATTTGATATAAAATTTGGACATCCATACATATATATGATAGAGATAATGCTAAAATCAATAATTCAATATAATACATAATTTTATATTCCAATGTTTACATCAAAATATTAAGCTTAAGTAATAGGTGGAGATATGATTGCACAAGAATCATATATGAGATTTACAGAATATTTTCTGATAGCCGAGTTTGGTGGTAATGTTAACATATTGCTAGATATTAATTGTGGTAATTGGGCTTTTTTATATTGACGTTTAAGTGGATATTACACATACTGCTGGTCACATCTACACAGTAACATCATTTGGTTCTGAATTTAGAAATGAATGTTTAGGCTGATATCTTTTCATGTAATCAGAGATGAGCAAAAAATTTAGAGAATTTAAAGAGTACGTTTTGCATCTAAAAGTTTTTAATCGTTGAAAATAATTTAAAGAAAAAACATGAAACCAATCTATGGAGTGAAGCTTGAATAGAAGAATTCTTGGGTTCTTGAATAAACTTTTTATATATTTCACAAGCGTCATTTCATAGGTGGATTTAAATGATCCACTAGAGAGTCTTGAGCTTAATTTCATACTTTATATTTAGATACTTTGAGTTTGATTAACGAGTAAAGACACAAAAATAAAAATACTTTATATTTAGATCCTTTATATTTGCAACTAAACGCAAACTGTTTCTTGCAACTCCATATAGGCTCTTGACTGTAAACGGCCCATTAACTAGTACTTCTTTGTCTTTGTTAATTATCTAGCCAAATACGTCCAACATTGGTTATGGGCAAAGCCAACGATTGGCATCCACAATAGTTATTAGTCCACAAAATACATATCTTACTTAAGCGAAAGTTGATGTGAAGATGTTTTGTGAATTTCAAACTCAATCTTAATGCTTGTTTAATTATTTGCACTAGTTTAATTTGGACCTTTACCAGTTAATCAAACTATTAAGTAATATTATTGTATTTATCATAAGACCACTTATATAATATATAAAAATGTTTTCACATCCCATAAAACAATGATAAATAAAGTGAATCATTGGTAATGAGAATTGAGAACTCAGAACTCAGAAGGCCATCTCCTTGCCAATAAGCCAAAACCAACCCAAAGAAACTCCTGTAATTCCTCCTCCTAATATGAAAATCACCAACAAATTCCCTAACGCATTCTTCTCGGGGCCCTTCACAAAATACGAAATCATAATAAATATGTAGGTCCAGGTTAATTTTATTTCTGTTTGTATTTCTATCTTTGGAAATTGTGTTCAAATATTTTTCATTTTGTTAAGGCAAACGATACTACTTCCGTTCCATAAAGATAAATTTTCACACAGATTAAGAAAACAATTAATATTACACAGTTTTTCGGTATTTCACATTTTCCAATAAATCTAAACCAATAGTTATGCTTAAAACTCAATTATTACGTCTTGAAATTAACAATTCTCCATTGAAAATAGAGAAAATTCATCTTTTTGGAACATAATTTTTTGTATAAAATTTATCTATATGGAACGGAGGGAGTCTAAGATATAAACAAAAAAATTCGTTGCATTTGAATCTAACGTTTGTTTCTCATAAAATTGTGTAAGATTATACCATATCTTCTTACTATTTTTTTCAAATGATTATTTAAAGATTGAATTTTAATTTTAAGCACATATAAGAAGATAAACTTCATTTGGAGTGCAAAAGAACATCTTTACAATATAAATATATATATAGTTATTTAACAATTCAAAACATGATATTAACACGTGCATGGTTGTGCTAATGTTCTCAATGTATCACACTGCTAGAATAGACACATATGTTACTTTTATCTAGGTAGGTAAAACAAAGATACGATTACGAAAATAGGTATTTAGTGTGAAATAAGGTGTTGTCTTTTTTCTCTCTTTTTTTTTTCCCTAAAAAACGGATAAGATTTTCAAAAATTATAAGTGTACATGTTGATTAATTAGTTTTAAAAATAAAGAACGATTTTTTTTTCTGCACGTAAAGAAAACTGTACTACATGTAATAAATGTTCTTACTCATCCAGTGTATAACCCTAAACAAATAACGAAATATTCGAACACGCATTAAGAGTGGACATGTTACCTTAAATCCTTTAGGAGCTGAGGTGAGGATGCAAACAGTGAGATGTCCATTAGAGAATCCCAATACAGAAACGAGCATAATCATCCATCCTTGATCCCCATATATCGCGGTAAAGTAGAATGCCGGAATGAGGAGAAAACGCGACAAAACCGCCCATGTTATTCCTTTTCTGTTCTCAACATGAAGTCTTTTCACCATCGGTGCATACCTTCCAATCATGTCCCACCAATTGCACATCGCTATTAGTACAAGTGCGTACCATGCACCTAGCCCGTGTTGTCCCGTGTTCTCGTATAAGAACCCGGGCAATATGGATAATGTCACAAGAAAGATGAGGAACAGATTCATGGCGTAGTCGAAATTTTGAAACAAAAGCTCTTTGTTGCTCAGCCGTTGATTACTCGAATCATTATCAGTCTGCATATATAGAATATTTTATAATTCATAAGGGGTTTTTTTTTTTTTTTTTTTTTTTTTTTTTTTTTTTTTTATGAGAATGACGAAATAAATTGTAAGGTAAAAAAGGAATAAGAGAATTAATTTGGAAAATTCTTGAAGAAATAATTTGGAAATTTCTTGAAATTACCAAATCTGAATTGTTTTGGATACCAGCAGCAGCAAGATCAGCAGAAACAATTTTGGATCCCTCAGAAGCGGCTTTTCTTCGGTAATACTTAACGATTGGAAGTTTTGGGAACACGTAGGCGTATAGTATCACGCAGAGGAGCTCTATCAATGTTGAGATTGATAAAAAAATCACTGTAAAAAGAAATTAAGAACATGGTACGATTTAAACACTAAAACAGTTTATGTATCTTGTATTTCGATCTTGAACATATGTTAAACTCACGTGCTCCTTTTCGTAAACCGTCTTGTGATTTCTCGAATGCTGCTTTAGTTATTAGCCTAAATGCTGATGTTAGAGCACCGGCTACACCAATACCCGCCGAGAATGACTACAAGTAAGCATGAATATCATATCTTATAAAATCTGTTTATTCTAAACCGGGATCTTGAATTTGTAAGAAAATTATACCAGAATGAGTTCAGAAGACATCAAGGATAAGTCTCCAACCATTCCTCCTCGTACGGCAGCATCCGCGAATCCATACGAAGCAACAATTACGCATAAGACAATATAGGGTCCGATGCCACCATGTCCCTTTGTAGTCAAATCCAACTGTTTCGAGTTTTAGAGTTAGATTACATAATCTGAATTTGACTTGAGAAAAAAAGATTTATATGTGACTAGACTAGAACTTACAATGATGAGCATGAATGTCGATATTGTGAACATAATGTAACCAATCAAGTTACGTTTTCGAGTATTGATTTTCGATTCGTTGCATGTGAGAATCACAATTGTTCCGAATGCGAATGGTTGGTACACAAATGTGAGCACTCTTGAAGGATGGTAATCCTATGGATCGAGACCCAAGAAGTATAATGTTTTGGACTTTTTAGATTTCGATAAACCGATTGTGTATGTGAGAATTTTGACTAAACCAAAACTGACCGGAAAAACTTGGTAATAGTAATCACCAATAGAGAGCAGAGTGGTCCAAGACACGAGAGTTCCGATTCCAAGAATCCAAGAAACCACCATTGCTTTATATTTCCCCTGTTACAATTAATGTTCAGTCATAAACAAAAATTTGATGATAATCATTGAACAAATATGGACATGAGTTATGGTTTTGGTTGACACTAACCTTGAGCTTTTCGGGAGCTTGGTTCTCGTAAATATCCGCCATTCTTACTCTTCTAAATATGTTATAAAGTTTACGTTGTAACGAGAGATTGCAAGAAACACATTTATAGCTAAATTTATTTACGTCATTTTCAAGAGTCAACGACTCAACGGTTGTGATTTTATGCGTATTACTGCTTATTAGGATGCGAGAATGAGACTCAAGAGTGGAATGATAGAATAGGACTCAAAAAGTCTTAGAATATACTAAAAATATTAAAAAGAAGAATCGAAAAGTGTTATAACTTCAAAAAGAAGTTAATTAGTGACCATTTGACCACACACGATGAAATTTATATCATCTTAATTCCATTCATTTTTTTATTGGCATTTTAATGTACTTCTAATTAAAAGACCATCCTTATTAGTGACATTTAGGAGGGTGTCACTAATTAAAAGAAAATAAAAATAAAAATAAATATGATGGATGTCTTAAAAACATGAGAGAGAGTGTCTTTATGTCTCAATTAAGATACTCTTTAAGACCTTATGACACCCAAAAAATTAAATATTAATAAAAATAATAATTTTATATAGTTAAGACATTCAACCAAAGTTCACCACTATGGATGCTCTAATCTCGTGCAGATCTCAGATGAACTAGACGATGACCATAAGTTGAATCTTTAAGGAAGGCGAAATTGAGAATACATTTTGGGTTGTAGAAGGACCGTAACAAAAAGGTTTTGAGAGGGAGGAGAAAAACGAATGGGTTTTTTAAAGTCGGCAAAAGAAATCGATTAAAGAAGGAAGTTGTTCATTTGAATTTGGGATTCGGCATCAAATTGCCTTAAAATTTTCGAATGAGCTAAGCACATTTAAATAAGAGAATAGAACTAGAATGACACATATTTATCCAAAAATTATCAGATTAATACATCCAAAGTGAAATGGACTAAAATGACACACATTTATTGTGAAATATCCAATCTAATTTGATATTTATTTAATTACTTCTGGGTCATTTAGACTTTACATAATTAAATTAAATTCTTTTGTTTTTTGGTCAAATTTAAATTAAATTCTGTCAATACGAAAAAATGTGTCATAAAAAAAAATAAAAAATAATGCTAATTTTATTTTATAATAAAAAATTAAAAAGTTTAAAAAATCAAAGAAAATAAAACACTTTTATTTTATAAAAAATAAACAAAAAATAGAGTTTACTTAGAATGTTATTTTCAAAATTTCGGAATTATACAAAATCCGAGAAAATAATATTACTTTTAGTTTTATAAAAAAAAAAATTTATTTTAGCTACAGTGTCACATTAAAAGTCTTAATTTACATCATATCTTGAACATTATTTTTTAAAATTCTGACTAATACAATTTTAATAAATCTTATTTGAATCATTCTTGGACATGGATTCTATCTTAGACATTTTCGAAACAAATTCCAATAAATTTCAAAAGTAAAATTGAAATTACAGTTCCAAAAAAAAAAATTAAAAAAACAAGATAGTTCGTTATCCAAACTAAAATTTAGCACTCAAAGATCAAATAAACGATTAAACCGAAACAACGCAAATCTTTCAGTTGTGAACTAGTTGATTGTATTTGAAACAAGCACCTTATTTTCTTGGTCGGTTTTTGATCCATTGTTTTCTTTAACGTTGTTTTTTTTTTTACCTCAAAAAACTTATTCATTCCACATATTAGATTGATATTCATTGCCAATACATCACGTACTCGGTCGAAAAACCATCAAATTATCATTAAGAGATACGAACTAGAATGACACACAATTATCTAAAAACTACTAGAATGACACAACCCAAATCAGATGGACTAAAATGACACACATTTTTTCGTAAAATGACCATATACCCATAGTCTAATTTTTTATTTTCTTTTGTGCCATTTAGCTAATTTTTATGGTAATTATATTCCCAAATACATTATAAGCCAAAAAATTATTAATTGAACCCAAAAAATAATTAATCCCTCATACTAATACTTTTATTTTTTAAAAATTCGAATTTTACAAAATTTAAGAAAATAATAATACTATTATTTTATAAAAAATAAATGAAAAAATCTACTAATAATCTAATTTTCCAAAATTCGGAATTATTAAATATTCTAGAAAATAGTACTACTATGATTTTGTAGAAATTAAAAAATTGATTTTAGTTCAGACCAAAAAAAAAAAAATTGATTTTAGTTACAATGTTATATTGAAAATTTTAAATTACACATTGTATTTTGAACATTATTTTAAAATAATATGACTAATTTAAAACAAAAAATTCCAAAAATAGAATCTATTCTTGAACATTATTTTTTCAAAACTTTTTTTATAAAATATTTAGAAAAATTGGAAAATACAAAGTTTAAAATTTATGTAAGTGAAAAGGGGTTTTTTTTATGAAAAAAGTTTTTTGAAACTTTTTTTTTGAATTTTTTACTCAGAAAATATTTTTTCAAATATATTTTTAAAATTTTTAAGGACAATCGAAAAATACAAAGCTTAAAATTCGGAATTATTCAAAATTCTAGAAAATAATACTACTATGATTTTGTAAAAATTAAAAAATTGATTTTAGTTACAATGTCATATTGAAAATTTTAAATTACACATTGTATTTTCAACATTATTTTAAAATAATATGACTAATTTAAAATAAAAAATTCCAAAAATAAAATCTATTCTTGAACATTATTTTTATGAAATTTTTAGAAAAATTGGAAACTCCAAAGTTTAAAATTTATGTAAGTGAAAAGGGTTTTTTCGAATTTTTTATTTTGAAAATATTTTTTTGAAATATTTTTTCAAATATTTTTTAAAAATTTTAAGGAAAATAAAAAAAATACAAAGTTTAAAATATTTATGTAAGTGAAAAGGGTCTTTGGGGGTTCGAACCATGAATATGGTGGTTCACGAAGTGCACTTTACCAATTATGCTAGTGAAATATCACATGTTTAGTGCATATTTTTTAGTTATATTGTATTTAAAGTATGTCATGTGACTCACATTTTTTATTACCACTAATCGCACGTAAAAAATCATTTATAAACAAAAAAAATCTGTCATAAAGAATCTGTCACCAAAGAAAGTGTCATTCTAGTCTGAAAATAGTCTGCCGTCATATAGCAGTAAAATATCTGTCACCAAACAAAGTAACTTTTAGTCAAAAAAAAACATGTTGTAACTATAAAAAAATCTGTCACCACGTAGGGTGTCATTCTAGTAATTTTAAATTAATCATTTTACGAAACAGACTTTATAAATGTCTATCGTCAAAGAGATGGTCGAAACAAAAAACTGTCACCACGTCAGAAAAAAACTCTGCCGGAAATTATAAAATCTATCAAAAAATTTGAACATTTTTGCAGAAAATCTACCGGTAAAAAAAAAGTCTGTGACTTCATACCACAGATTTTTAGAAAAAGTCTATGACACTCGAAATTTTTTCGACAAAATTTTTAAAAACTGTCATTTTAAAAAAGGTTTGTCACCACGTGTGACAGACTAAATAATTTAATCTGTCAGACAATCGAAATTTTTTTCAAAAAAATTACTAACTTACCTAAAAAAAAAAACTGTCAAAAACACAAAAATCTGTCACCAAATGGACGACAGACTTTCTGAGTGGCAGATGTGTAAATATCTAAATTTCTTATTTTTCCAGCGAAAATAAGAGTGACATTTCCTGTAATTACCATTTTTGTAACAAAAGGGTCTGGGGGCATTTATAAAGATTTTTCCCTTCCAAATATTGAAGTGTCAAACTAGTACTTTTTCGATAATTGTGTGTCATTTAAGTTTTTTCCCCTATCATTAATCTTATCTCGTCTAATAAACGTACATTTGAAAAACTCCTAGAACCTGAAAGCACTAGGTTTAATGATTTTGTAATGTTAGTTGTCGTGAGTATAACTGTTTTCAATAGGAAAAAAGTCTATCATCCACAAAAATATTTGTCAATAAAAATCTGTCACAAAAAAATGTATCATTCTAGTCCGAAAATAGTCTATTTATACATTTTTTTATTTTTTTTGATAAGTTGAAAATATATTACCAAAAAGCTAGAATAATACATAATGTTGGCCCAAGACTAAGTCAATAGGCCGGTTGATAAAGTTTCATAGTCACATCACTAAGAAACTGGCTAAAAATATGAGGTGGGATGAACAAAACGAAGACATAAACAACCATTGAACAGAGTGGTCCAAGACACTAGAGTTCCGATTCCAAGAAACAACCATTGCTTTATATTTCCGCTGTTTTATTGTTCAGTCATAAACAAAAATTTGATAATGAACATTAGACAAATATGGACATGAGTTATGGGTTTGGTTGACACTAACCTTGAGCTTTTCGGGAGCTTGGTTCTCGTAAATATCCGCCATTCTTACTCTTCTAAATATTTGGTAAAGTTTACGTTGTAATTACGAGATAGCATGAACACAATTATAGCTAAAGTTATTTACGTCAATTTCAAGTGTCAACGGTTGAGATTTTATGCGCTACTACTATTACTTAGGTGACCCTATTACTTAATAGAATGCGAGAATGAGACTCAAGAGTTGAATGATAAGAATAGAACTAAAAAAATCTTAAGAGTCTAAAATAGCAAGGTGTCACAAAGAGAGTTACCTAGGGCATATATTAATTAAGTAGACCAATTAAAACATTTCAAATAAATATATATATATATATATATATATATATATGGAATTTCTACATGTGTTTAAAATTTTCATATAAATTCATAAATATGTATTTTATAAATTGAAATTAAACATAAAATTTAAATTAACAAATTTTATAATTAAATTTATATTGAACAATAATATAAATATGCATTTAATAAATATATAAATAGAATATGTACCCTATATATCTTTGACAATATAATTAATCATTTTTATTAATATTGACGAATATTTAATCAATATTTTAATTAATGCTAATTTTTCAAAAAAAAAAAAAGATGATACTATAAAATATTGTATATTTTTTTTACCGAAAAGTACAATAAATTTATTGAAAAATAATTTTTTTTTTCTATTAATCTGAATTTGAAACCATATACATCAAACGCATGTTAAATGGATAGTCAAGTTAAAACCATGAACCATTCGATTTATAAAAAAGTAATGTGTCAATATTACAAGTTATATCATTAGATTGTAAATATTAGGATTGGTTCAGATCTTAGGCTTTTACTTCATTTTAAAATTAAAAAGAAAAAACAGAAAGGGACCACCAACCTATGGCATTTGTGAATAACGCTGGAAAATTAAGGGTAGTGAAGAATTTGATTCATCTCATGGATAGCCGGGTTGAAATCCCCAATCAGCTCAATCATAGCAGTTGTTTCGCAGCTTCATCGATCTCATAGCAGTTGTTCCTATCCCTGACCGGTTCGAAGAGTACAACGGAACTGGACAACAAGTTACATGTAATACCCTAACCCGAGTTTCCACCTGCAGTTAAGACAATATTACTCCAAGAGACTTAGCCAGATTTGAGGTTCATTTTAACTTTAGTCAGGCGTTTTAACAAGTTTGACGAAAAAAAAAAAGAAAAAAGAAACAAGCATTAGATTGAATCATAGGTTTTAAAATACAATGCTAGAGTTTGTTGAATGAGCTAGTACATCATTATAAAACCTATCTACGTGATCCAGTCTATCATCCCTTCATGCCTTGTCCCACGATCAGCCACTATCTTAGCCAAACTCAAACCCCGCATCTACAAAGGAGGCGTAAGCATAAATGCTTAGTGATACGGTTATCCGGTGACTGCCTCACTAGACCACAAAAATCAGATCATATCATGCAATAGGTCAACCTAATCGGAATGCTAATCAAGTCAGGAAACTGAACAGAATGTCCAACCGGATTATCGAGCGATCCCATTTTGTAACATGTATGATCCTCGCTACAAATTTTGTACAATTTTGCTACAAATTTGCAAGTACTGTAGAATAGACGTGAAAAAAACGTTTTAAATCATCGGAATTTTTCTAACTACCCACCTAATATACTCTTAAATTTGTCGTCAAGACTTTAAAGTATTTTTTCGCGGAAACTTCTGCACGTGCGACAACTTTGCCTGGAATACTGAAATCCTTGCACACTAATCACAACTTGGGGGTGAATTATCGTATACTTTGTGACGTGAACAAACCTTGCTAACCTGCAACTATTGTCACAAACTACTTGCAAATTTTCGACCACAACTTCTAGTCACCAATTGGCGTCGCAAAACTGCATGTTTACTTGTAGTGAAGTATCACAATTTTGAAACTCAAAATTCAATCGTGTTAATAAATTAACCTCGAGGTAATATTGTATTTTTATAGTATTATAAAGTTGGACGTAGATCGACCCTTTTTAGAATGAAAGCTGCGTACGTAACGTGTTACTGCGGTTCTTCAAATCGTTGGTGATGAGAACTCAAAATGCATCTTCCTTACCAATAAGCCATAAGAACCCTAAAGAAACTCCTACAAGTGCTCCTCCTACTATAAAAATTACCAGCAAATTCCCTACCGCATTCTTCTCCGGACCCTTCGGATAATACGAAATCAGAATAAATATGTAATTTAGCAAAGCATAATTCCAATATAATGATGCACAAATCGGTGTAACTGTATATATATAATTTTTACTATGGTTTACACAATAGAATGATTTATAGCAATCTGAAAATTGTGAAAACTATGCTAGATTGGTTCAACTGGATTAGATTTTTCAATAAAATTACCCTACTTTAAAATCCAAAATGTTGGTTTATTATTGGGCATCGTCTGCTCTATTATTATGTTCTATGGTGAATTTGACATGGTGTTAAAACCCCTATTCAGAGATTAACTGTCATAGCTTCTTACAAAATAATTCTTCAAAGATAAAAAAAAAAAAAAAAAAAATTTAAACTTCTTACAAAACAATTCAAATGATCTTCAAAAAATTCTAATCACAACTTCATTTCGAGTATGTGCCTTTAGTTATAGTTTGCAAAAGAATGCATAGAAACAAATACATTTACATTTTCTTTTTTCAGCAATATCTGAAAACTTAAACACATGCAAAAAGCCATTTCTTAAAAAAGTAATTTTGGTATTAAAGACGTTAAAAATGTAATTAGGAATATATTATAATTAGAAAAAAAAATTAGTCAGGAAAAATAGCCTTCATTTTTGTTTTAAGAAAATCTTCAATCATTTTAATAAAACTTTTTTTTTTTGGTCAACAAATATTCCATTCAACATCAGACGATTACATGGATAGAA
>OVAF01002150.1:0-17235 GCA_900406245.1 Odontarrhena argentea | reverse complement strand
TTTATGTATGAAATTGATACAAAGTAATAGTTCATGTCCAATTTTAAAGACCAAAAAGTTCATGATGTTACAGTTTGACTTGCAATAGTACATGGTTAATTATGCAGTCAGCCCTTGCCTAATTAATGATTTTTTTATACAGGTTTTTGAATATATATATATTAATACAGACATGTATTAGGCGATTAATTGTAAACAAAATCATTTCTTTCAGCCAATAAATTCGAGAGACATAATCTTTATGTGTTGTTGTGTGCCACTATGTTTATATGTGTAGACCATTTATGACGTACTCAGTTGATTATATTCGTCTGCATAGATTCATAAATTACGTATGTATTTATAGATAAAATTCCATATATACTATAATTATGAAAAATTTGGATATATATCCTAGTACGAACATATATGTTGTAAAATGTAACAATAGGTATATGTTCGTAAATGGAAAATGATGTGAAAATACTTAAAGCATATACTTTAATTATGAAAAATTTGGAGTTAATTTTCATCATTATTTGATTAAGCTGTAATCAGAACAAATTTAACAAATAATAAAAAGTAAACATATACGGCTGATGTCAAAGAAAAGACATAATACATGACTACATGACTAAATGAGTGGATTAGATGGATAAGTATTGTTCTTTTTCCATTATGATTATTTAAATGGATAAGACTAATTAAAATCCTTTTGAGATTGACAGTGCCGGAAAATTATATTTGTGTATGAGAATGACACTTTAGAAAATTAATTCACAACGATCCCTATGAATACTTATTTTTAATTACAATGCTTACTGTGCTTGATGTGGATTAGTGGATCAAAGCACCAGCTATTATCTATTTCGTTAATTTTTTTGCTGGTACAGTATATTCCTTCGAAATCTTTTTCATACAAGCAAATAAAGAAAAAAAGAAATACATTTTATCATATTAATTTAAATGTGTTAAGTGATAAAAATCTTTAACTCATAGATATATACATGCATTTATACAGTAGATACAATATGGTAAGAAATATAAAAGTTTTACATATATTCATGTATTGATATATACGTGCATTTATTTATAATATTTTCTGTCAACATTTTATACAACAAATACAAAGATGATATAAATTGCAAAGCAATAATTAGTTAGACTAATGACTATATCTGACAGATAACATTTGATATAACAATATGCTTGAAGACAAAATATATAAATCCAACGTTTTGTGATGCTTAAAAGTTAAAATTAGGCTATATATAATAATTCAATCGCATTAAAATAAAAAGTAATTTTAACTCGACCTAATCAATAATTGCTCAAAAACCAATTAATAAATCATAATGCACGAACTACAAAAAATAATACTAAATTATCCCGAGACGAACTTGTCATTTTATGCTTTCTCTGTAACTCGAAAACAATAAATTTTTGAATAAAGTAAAGTCACATCAGCTATATTGTATTGTAAACATTAAATTAATAATAAAGTATATTTTCTTGTCTGCAAATATTATATAACAAAAGTCATACATATTTACCTCCATCAAAGCAAAAAAAAAAAAAATCTGTCGTTTTCCTCTCAATAGAGAGAGAAGAGCAGGTCTCATGGCTAACCAGTATCTTCTTCAACTTCTTCTAATGCCATTTCTTCACTCTCTTTGTTTCTTCTCCGCAAACGGTGTCGTTTTGTAGCTTCCTCCATTAAAATGCAGAAGCTTGTTTCTCTTTAAATCTACCGATTGAATCTCGTAACGACGCCGTTTTTAGGTTTGTTGTTCTCTCTCTCTGTCTTTAACTTGTGTATCTAAGTAACGGTTTCTTGTTATATATTAACGAAAATGTTGTGTTAAATTTCTGTGAATGTCTGTAATTTTTCGATTATCTCAAGAAAGTTTCCATTTTTACCAGAAAATGTTGAATCTTTGCATGTTTTGAGAAGAAAGATTCGATTTTTATACCTTGGATTTTGTAGATTTTTTACCCGAAAAGTCTAATTCGTGTTTGTGTCAAATAAACTTTTGAGTTTGGTGGGTCGGTAAGGGGATTTAGTGACAAAAACTTTTACAAGGAATCGACGAGAGAAAGTTTCACTTTTTTCCGTTTTTTGACTGCTTTTGCTCATTCTATTTGATGTTGTTGGTTATATAATGTACACAAAGGTACGGCTTGTGTTTGCTTATAAGAATCATGGTTAAGGATTAATTGATTATTTACATTGGTTCTTTTGGGTTTCAGATTCTGTAGACGAGAGTAAGACAAAAGGAGGTGAGTTTTTGAGTTTGTCAATGGAGAATTACGAGGTTCTTGAGCAGATTGGGAAAGGGTCTTTTGGTTCGGCTCTTCTTGTGAGGCATAAGCATGAAAAGAAACTGTAAGAACTTAGCCTACAACAGGATTGTGTGAATGTAATGGTGGTTTTTGAAATTTTAATTTTTTTGTAATGTTCTGCTCTGCGTTTGTTTGTCTGAAGGTATGTTTTGAAGAAAATTCGGCTTGCTCGGCAGACTGGTAGGACAAGAAGATCTGCTCATCAAGAGGTTGTTTAAGATCTCTTCTTTGCACCTTTTAAATAACCGAAAGAAATGCTGTTCCTTTCGTCGCTCTTAGACAGAGATCATGGAAGGATATTAGTAAAGACAATGGCCCTTGTTGTTTAATGTCAATAGTTTTTTCTAATACACTGTTATTAATCATATGACATTTCTGAGATATACTTGTTGACTTTTGTTCTGTAGACTAACAACCTCCTGTTATGTCCTTGTAGATGGAGTTGATTGAAAAAATAAATAATCCCTTCATTGTGGAGTATAAAGATTCTTGGGTTGAAAAGGTATCATTCTACACATACCTACCTTTTTGTTTCTGAGTATAATATTTCAAAATGTAACCAGTTTCTATGGATGTTTGCTATTAGGGGTGCTATGTGTGCATTATCATAGGCTATTGCAAAGGAGGAGACATGTAAGCTTATTCCTTCTCAGCTGTTTTTGCCTGTTCTTGACTAGATAAGAGACTCTCTGATACCCCTTATTCTGTTCTCTTCTCTGCCTTGCAGGGCGGAAGCAATTAAGAAAACCAATGGCGTACACTTCTCTGAAGAGGTTTGTGAAAGACAACTTTTATTCATTTTGGGCATTGATACAGAAACATTCTGACTCTCCAATTATTTTATCAGAAACTCTGCAAATGGCTTGTTCAGCTCTTGTTGGCTCTTGAATACTTGCATGCCAATCACATTCTTCATCGCGATGTTAAGGTTGGTTATGATGTTTTGTCTCATAGCAAGCACAATTTAGCAAAAGATCTGACTGATACGGAACTAACTAATTTTAATCTATCCAGTGTTCAAACATTTTCTTGACAAAGGATCAAGATATACGTCTAGGTGAGATGCGTAGTAAATCTGTTGCATGACATCATTTTCCTAGTCAGTCTAACACAGTACAAATTATAATATAACAAGTCGGCTCTATGGTTATCTCAGGTGACTTTGGACTTGCCAAGGTCTTAACATCAGATGATCTCGCTTCTTCAGTAAGTATAGTTTCCTTCCATTTTTTTTTCATGTCGAGTTGTTCCAGATTCAATTTTGATCGTTAACCTTTTTTTAAAACCAGGTGGTTGGAACGCCAAGCTACATGTGCCCCGAGCTACTAGCCGATATACCTTACGGGTCCAAGTCTGATATTTGGTCGCTGGGTAAGAATCTCATCCACGGCTAAGACTCTAAACCTTTGCTCCAGATAACGAAAGTATATATTCATCTGAATCTTTATCTTCTTTTCTTCAGGATGCTGTATGTATGAGATGACAGCTATGAAACCTGCATTCAAAGCTTTTGTAAGCTCTGAAACCTATATCTACTTTCCTTCTGGGTTATGTTCATCAGACGTTTTTTGACAGTTGCTGGACTCTGAAATTGTTGCAGGACATGCAAGGACTAATAAACAGGATTAACAGATCAATTGTTCCTCCACTTCCGGCACAATATTCTGCTGCCTTGTAAGTCTATACGATCTTGTTTGTCTCAATATTGAGAGCTATTACAACTTACTGATTTAGGCAATTGCTATCTTCAGCCGAGGTCTTGTTAAGAGCATGCTCCGGAAAAATCCAGAACTCAGACCAAGCGTATGTCATATGATTCTGTCCTTTAGTATATGATCATAACTTGAAACTGAACAAACCTGACCAGTAAAACAATATTTCTCTTCTTTTGTATAGGCTGCTGAACTTCTCAGACAACCACTGCTTCAGCCGTATATTCAGAAGGTTCAACTGAAGGTCAATGAGCCAAAAAATAATTTGTTGCCTGCGCAATGGCAAGAGTCTGAACCCGCCAGGAGAAACAGCCTTCCTGAGCAGAGAAGGCGTCCTGCAGGCAAAAGCCATAGCTTTGGTCCAAGCAGGTTTAGGGGTAACCAGGAAGATTCTGCATCTTCGATAAAAAAACCCGTGCCCACGTATCTGACCCTTGAAAGGCAAATGGATTTGTCTACAGATGAAAGCGGTGATGGCACGGTTGTTCGTAGAGCTTCAGAGGCTCCTAAGAGTTCTAGGCATGTTCCAGTGAGAGCTTCGGCTTCACCTGTGAGATCAAGACAGCCAAAGAGTGACCGGGGTCAAGTAAGTGGTCCATCCAAAATGTTTTTCCTTACTGGTTTTATTGATTGTTTTATTAGAATTAAGAACATTTGTTTCTATAATGTTGCAGCTTCCTGTTTCATCACAACATACAAACCGAAAATCAGCAGCATTAATACGTAGAGCCTCCATGCCTAGCATAAGAAAACCTGCTAAAGAAATCAAAGACACTCTGTACAGTTCAAAAACCAGTCTTCTACACCAGATAAAATCTCCTGATGTGTCAATGAACGCACCAAGGATCGACAAAATTGAGTTTCCGCTAGCGTCATATGAAGAAGAGCCTTTTGTTCCGGTTGTGCGTGGGAAGAAGAAGAAAGCATCGTCTAGAGGGTCCTACAGTCCACCTCCAGGGCCACCACTAGACTGCTCGATCACAAAAGATAAATTTACCCTTGAACCAGGCCAATACGTAGGAGCCATTATGAAGGCGGTACATCAGTTTGAAGATGCATATCCGGAAAACAGAAGTGATTCATCTGATCAGAATGCTACGGCTGGCGCATCAAGCAGGGCTTCATCGGGTGCAAGGAGACAAAGATTCGATCCTAGTTCTTATCAGCAACGAGCCGAGGCATTGGAGGGATTGCTTGAATTCAGTGCAAGGTTGCTTCAAGATGAGAGGTACGATGAGCTGAATGTCTTACTGAGACCCTTTGGCCCAGGCAAAGTCTCACCCAGAGAAACAGCAATTTGGTTGTCAAAGAGCTTCAAGGAAACTACTACTACTCTGGAAGATTGAGAAACGGCTCATTTCTAATTCTAACCGGTTATGACGTGAAATAAACTTCCACTTTTGACAGTTTCTCCATCAGAGCATGTCCAGAAAAATTGTTTCAAAGTTAACTACTTAGGCTATGTTCTTTATGAGTAGCTTAACGTCTCTGTATCTGATACATTGAAATTCAAGAAAAGACTTGCTTGTCAAATTACAACTTCTGTTGTCTCTTCGATGCTTATTTCAGACAAAAATTTCTGATTTCTAGCACAAATACATGAAGGTATACATGTATAAATCAGACAAAATTTATAATCCTGAATAGACCTGGAAGCAACTGGAGCAGAATAATACAACAAGCAAATGGCTTTTACGCAGTGCGTGCTAGCCTGGACGAGTTGATGTTAATCACTAATTTAGTGTCTTGTGATATGCAACCTGCAATTAATCCCATAAAGACCACTATTCAGATGTTGAGAAATATATGGACTCTATTTAACTTAAAATACCAAATTTAAGAGAATCTGGATCGTCGAGTTATAGCAGTTTGAGTACTCACAGAAGTTGACGTCTTTAACAGCTCTCTGATTGCCATTGTTGCATAACAAGAAGATGGAAGAGTAAGAGCCATTTTGAGTGCCATCTGCGTCTGCTCAGAATCTTGGTTTCCAGTGTTTTCATTCTTTTTGCTATCTGTCTGGTCTTTCAAATCGGTTTCACAGGATTCAGGTGGGTTAGTATCAGATTTCATCGAGTCATCTTCCATTTCTTCAGAGGATCCAATCTTACTCTCTGGCTTATCCAGGGTTATCCTGTCCAGATCCGTCTCTGCCAATGGTTTATTGCTGTCAGTGTAAGTCAGTAATTCCCTGCAGCAATTTTACCTACAGAATTAGTCTCCGCTTCCATATAATCTTTGATATCAAAACTGGAGAAACTTCTAGCGATACACATAGCTTACCATTCAAAATCGATTGGTTCTTGGAAAACCCGTCTATAACCACCAGTCATGCTAGTTATTGAGAATTCCCTGTAACCATACTTGTTATTAGTAGAATAAAGCAGATCGTCGAGTGATGTCGAGTGATAAGCATAAGAATCTACAAGAAAAGGATCTTTAGAGAGCTTACTTTACACCATGAATGCTCTCAGTTAGGCTGATACCATCCTGAGCCATGTAAGCAGAACATTAAAGATTTCATCACCAGAGATGTAGAACTTTAGAAACTATACACTGAGAAACAAACCTTCTTTGCCAAATTATGATAAATTTCTGCAATGTCATTGGATGGGAAAATGACTCTTGAACTGTTGAAGCAAAGAGAAAGGTTTTTTGGTTTCAGGAAGTACAAATACAATGTTAAATGTACTTATACTGGAAGATTCTGCCAGTAACTTACCCAGGTAGAGGGAGGACAATGTCACTGATCGAGTAAGTTCCAGCTTCTATATCCTCTATACCTACAACCTAAAGAACACAAAAGAAAACAGCAAAACATGAATACAGCTAGTACTAAGACAATGCAGAAATCTCATTATTCAAATTTAACACGACAGTCAAAAGTTTTTTAACTATGAAAGGCCTTTAAAGTAAGAGACTAACCTTAACAAGGTCACTCCTTTCTCCTGGAAGGTCAATAACAGCAGTATCATCTAATTGATCACAATCCAATGCCTCTTCGTTGTTTTCCTTGTGCTCAGGGGCCAAACTGCTGTCAATTCTTTTTGCGTCATCTACCTTTGTACTTACCAAGTCACCCAACACAACTTTGTTGGTGCCTGCCACAACACAGAACAAGTGGGTGAAAGTAAATTCCTCCTCTCATAAACATACAGAACGGCACAAGAGCTGTAAAGAAAAAATAAAATGCTCTACCGTATTTTTGGACACGCAGACTTGCTGCATTGTTCCATAAGTAGCTTTGATAACTATGTACATACCTGCGTAATAGGGGATCAGACATACAGTTAGCTAAAAAAAGTTGATCTGTACCCCTGGCTTGGCATGTTATATGCCACTAGCACGAGGGAACTGTCCCGAAGGAACTAATGATATTAAAGAACTAATTTCTCACATCATTCTTAAAGTTCTGGGTATTCCTTTCAGAGCTTGCAGGTAATTTCCAGGACATTTTTTCAGACATTGGAGCTGTTTCAAAACGCCAAAGATCAAAATAACGGAAAGCTATTAATGACAGAAACCAATACACGAGTAGCTGATACTTACTATGGCTCTTTCAGCAACAAGGTATCGCGGTAGTTGCCTTAAAGTCCCGTCAATGTCGCCAGTTTCTTTGTAATATTCCCGGGCCTCATTTACTACATTTCTTTGTGGAAAAAAGCTGGAAGTCAAGAAAAACCATGCATAGCACTTGTAGAGTTTAACAGTTATTAGCAATATTAGTTGCGAGTAAGTCATGTTAAAGGATATCACTTTCTCTTGGATCAAGAATCATGTCTACTGCTTCTTTCCACTCTCCTTTCAGTAGTGCGGCTCCAACATGGTGGGTTGGTACTGAACCACTTCCAAAACGCTGTCAGACAAGTACAAAATTTATAAGAAATATTATTATTTAAATATGAACAAGCAATTTTGTTTCCCAAGAATCCACTCAATACTACAATGCAAAACACACGTATATAATCACAACATGACGAGAGAATAATACCTGCAAGCCAAAGTAGTTGATGAAGCCATTTTTCCCCAAGGATTCTGCTGACTTTTTTATAGTTTCTTCAGAATCCGCAACTACTCCTCTAAAAAAATACAGGAATATACAAATATAATGAAAAGATCCTCTATGACCAAAAAAAAAATAAAAAATGAAAAGATCCTCTTATCATTTCAGCTAAATCAGATCAAAATTTTGTATGGAAGAAGAGAATTTGTCAGTTATAGACGGATTATGAGACTTTCTTTTAACAATGTCCAGTTACATTCTCACCGTAATGTGATGGTAAATCTGTTTCCCATGAGCTGTCCAAGAAGAAGGCCCTCTTTGACTTGGCTGCAAAGCCCCAACAATCATAATTACCCATTAGACCACAAAAAAGAAGACAAAATGCAAACATTCAAGAATAGGTTGGTTTACCAGAAGTCACCAACTTTGATCCCAAACAATCTCTTGTTAAGCGCAGCCAGTTTGCTAGCTTGCTGTTTGAACACAGTTACCTAGAAGCCCACACAAGCTCCTATTAGCGTATTGTAACAACTGAACTCATCTTACCAAGTAAACAGGTACATATAACTTACACGCTGAGTTGAAACTGACCGCTTATCTTTTGTTCCAGAGAATCCAAAGGACTTTGGCTGCGAAATTGAAGAAAAAAAATTCCAGACACAGCTTATTAAGGAAAGTACAAATGGTAAGAGATAAACAGCCATTTATCGACGGAAGAAGATGGGAACACCTGAACACCTAGCATCTTTCCGATCAATCCCAAGGCCTCTTGAGTATCTTTGTTCTCCTTGTAAAGATGGAACCTACAAATTTACCACATAGATCAGGAAACGCATATGCTGCGGTTAGAAATGTAATGATCAAATCAACACACAGTAAAATCTATTTCACATAAAGGTTTGTTTATAATTATTACTTGAGAAACTTGCCAACATGCTCTGGCCAGTGCTCTGAACCTCTGCTATCAAAAGGCTTGTCGCCTCTTTCCTTCCGCTTTTTCGATCTTTTACCTCTGCCATTATGGTCTCCTGAATTCACTCGCACACGGATGCATTTTGAAGTCGAATCAGGACCATCAACAGTGTCAGTCACTAGGAACTTCAAATTCTCTTTAACAAAGTTGTGGATAGCCTGCATAGTAAGAAAATTTTCGTAAAATGTCAAAAGATAATGCCCATAACTGGAGGCAATCAATACCATACCGTTCTCTTGGACTTGTCAGAACTAGGATCAAGAACAACTGGTGAGATTTCATCATCAGTTCCTGAGGTGACTTGATTAATCAAGGTTTCCAAACGCTCTGCGTCAGTGACACTGGAAATTGATCTAAAGGACTCAATTGCAGCAGCATAGCTTTGAGGTTCATTATCTGAACTCTTTGTTTTATCTGCCTCCTTCACATCCTGAATAAATGAACAACAAAACAGCATCCCATTAGCACAAAAATTAGCAAAATAATTAAATCGAAGCAAAGCTTAGGTTCCTCCATCAGAGACGTGTGTGAATTAAAGTAGAGACAAACCATCTCAGGGGGCACATCCAAGGATGTCAAACGAACAACATTGCCATCCATATCCACTTCATTAACAATAAAGTCTGCGTATCTACAGAACACCAATACAAACAATTACTTCAATTCGTATCCAACTTATCTATAACCTTTACCCATAAATTAGGAAACATGAAATGTATGCATCAGTTCATAACAGAAATAGAAAAGACTTCAAATTTTCACAAAAGTTGCATCTTTTGAATCCATTTGTCAACATTGAAGTAAATTTAAGAATCAACTCCATCACGAATCATGCTTTAACCAATATAAACTCTATCGAAGCATTACCAAGATCAAAGTAATCACAAAAACACTAAGCTCTATCAACATGTTCAGTTCACTTCACACAAGCTTTAAAAAAAATCCTTAATCTCATTTTCTGACCTTTGTTTGAGAATTCCACGGAATCCCGGTAGCTGGGAGATGAAACAGGAGATGCCCACGTCAGATTCATCTACCGTTGTCGCCATTGTCGTTGTCCAGTGAAAGCTCGTGTAGGGTTTTAGCAGAGAATACAAACAAGACGATACAGTTTTACTTCCTAACTTCATTACCTTCGTCAGCAAAAAGGGACCAAAGTTAAAACGCACCGTTTCCTCTTCCATTGACTTAAACCGGTTATTTAACTTTTAAATCCCTCCAAACCGATAAATCGAAACACACCGTTTCGCATATCTCAAGATTCGAATTCGATTGGAAGGAATATAATTAAACCGAACCGGTTAATGTCAATGTCTTGTTTGTGACAAAGCCACTTTCGTGATCGAACCTCCCACTAACAGATCCACAAAATTTCAAAGAGCAAATCGGAGATGGTGACGAAAACGGAGGAGACGGAGTTGAACCAACTCGAGAACCAAGTTGAGAATGGAGGAGGAGGNGTTGAAGCATGGTCTCTCGATCTTGAACGATTCCGGAAAGCGATCTGCTCTTGGTCCAGATGGTATGTTCATGTGCTTCTCATTGAGGACTTGGTGTGTTTGTTGAACGAATTGTTTGAAATAAATTCAATTTGGAATGGTTCGGATTCATTATTTGCCTACTGATACTTCATCTGCTTATTTGTGCTAAATATTGTTCTTTTAGATTGATTTGTTCAGTATTTGATCCCTACTTATGAAATTGAACATTTGTTTGGCTGCTAAGGGGTGAGAATTAAGCGAAGACTTTTGTTTTAGAAGAATCCGTTTCGATGGAATTTTTGGTTTGTTTTGTACATGTGACATCTCTACTAATTTGGTTCGATTTGTTTTTGTTGTCTTAGCCAGTAGGTGGTTTAGCTTGACAGTAATGAAAGGGCCTGCTTGTACACTATGTTTGTTTCATAAACTAAAGGGATAAGCTTCTTCTTTATTTTGTGCAGAATGGACCCTATATGAGCAGGTAGCAATTGCAGCTATGGACTGTCAATCTCTTAGTGCTGCACAGGTGAGTTGCTACTTGCCTTTACGCTTTGCATTAGTTCCTTGAGAAACTATATTATCATGCTTTGTTGATCACTTGCATTAGCTATCTGTTTCTGAGATTTACACCTCTTTTCCAGAATTTCCTTTGTTTATAAGATATCTTGAAAATGAAAAGGATTTATTGTGATGTGAGTTGTTTTTGTTTTCTGAAAAATGAAAGATAGAAAAGCATAATTACAAATTTAGGTACTGCGTTTGGGTTTGAATTAGTTATTCTCAATCCGCACATTTTAAGCCTACTCAAGAAAACTTGGATATCTTACAAGAGGGAAGGCAAACTTTGTGTTTTTTTCAGAATTGTATCAAGGTTCTACAGAAGAAATTTCCGGAGAGCAAACGTGTTGGTAAGTCAATATCAACCCTCAACTGAGCAGTTCAATAATCTTATATTTCTTCTTTGAATTTCTTTTGCCAAAATCAAAAGTAAATAAAAGTTATTGAATTTAAAGTATACCAGCTAAGTCAAGCTTAATTCTCATAGTTTACATGTGTAAGTTCTGCTATTCACATGTCTTTGTCTGTTTTGACATTTTGGGTCTTCTGGTGTACATATCTTTGCCCTGATGTTTTCTAGTTATTCTGAAAGTTGGGTTCTGCAAGCAACTAGCTTCTTAGTTTACCTTGATTCCAGTCTGAGCTGCATCTTGGTAATATATTTCAGGGAAGCTGGAGGCGTTGCTCCTAGAAGCAAAGGGAATGTGGGGAGAGGCTGAAAAAGCATATACAAGCCTTTTGGAGGATAATCCACTAGATCAAGTAAGTTTCCACATCTTTGCATCATGAAATTACCCACAATCTACTTCCAAATGTTAAGTGTTGTTAGTAAAACTCGATTTCCAGATAATACACAAAAGGAAGGTGGCTATGGCCAAGGCACAAGGAAAACCATCCTTAGCCATTGAACATCTTAACAAATATCTTGAAGTGTGAGTACTAACTTACCAAAACCTGGACTAATGGTCAGTAATATCAGAAAAAAGATACCACGGTTGATGACTTCTATTAGCTCTTCTTTCTTTATGTAGATTCATGGCTGATCATGATGCGTGGAGAGAACTTGCAGAACTTTATGTTTCTTTGCATATGTGCGCGTCCCTATCCTCTATCCTCAATGCTTTTGACAAACAATTTTCATCATGCAAGTAACCATAGTTATTAACCTGATAAAATTTATAATCTGTAACAGGTACAAACAAGCAGCTTTCTGCTACGAGGAGCTCATATTATCTCACCCTACTCTTCCATTGTACCACCTAGCATATGCCGATGTAAGTCCCATCTTTTTTTTTCTTTGTTACAAAAAGTCAGATTGTTTATTGTCTATACATTTACTGCCATCACCAAAGAGTCTTGTTGTTTATATCTTGACTGGAGGTTATTGGCCGTTCAGATGTGTAAGCCATGAAGTAGCTATTGAACCATTTTTGAACTGTTATGCATGAGAAGCACAGCAAATATCAAACAGAAAATTAGGAGTCTAGGAAAATTTTTTTTGTTAGAATAACAGATTTGAACACGTATGATTCTAGTATTGTGTTATTAACGCAAGCAATCCCCAAAACCAGGTTCTCTACACAATTGGTGGACTCGAAAACCTCATAGCAGCAAGAAAGTACTATGCATCAACCATAGACTTAACAGGTGGTAAAAGCACAAGAGCCCTTTTCGGAATTTGCTTGGTATGATCCCTTTTCTTCCTCACACCCACTTAATCGACTTTGGTTTGCACGTGACATAATGACCGATTGAACTGATGCATTTTTCTGAAAATCAGTGTGGATCAGCGATCGCACAGGTCTCAAAAGGAAAGAACAAAGAGAACAAGGACATAGCTGCACCCGAGCTTCAGTCTCTAGCTGCAACTGCATTGGAAAAAGAGTACAAGCAAAAAGCTCCAGCTAAACTCAACCTCCTCTCCTCTGCATTGAGAAGCCTGAAACTCTCTTAACTTTAGACCACAAGAGGCAATCGCAAGTTGACAACTCTTTTTTGGTGTTTTTGCTTTAAGCTACTTATTGTCATGAGATTTTTTGTTCACTTCTTATTTTTCAGTTATAATTTTGTTCATTTCGCTCTGCTCTATACGTTTTACAATTTTACTAGAGATGTTTAATCAAAGACAGTTTCGAACAAACAAAACAGTATAATAAAATTTGAACAAAAGATTATGAAATTTTAGTAATGTACATATTTATTATATGACTAATTCATCAGATACACATTGTTCCTTTTCTTTTCATTTCACGCATAAGTTTTGGTTTTGTAGCCAATTTTTCAAAAAAATTTAGCGCAAGTGACATTGAAGAACGAACAAAAAGGTTGAACAAAAAAAAAAAAACAGATCGAAGTAAGATAAAACAAACAGATTATATTGCAGTATTGCACACTCAAGTGGGCTATTTAATGAAAAAGCCCATTAAATATTTTAAAGCCCAAATTTTGTATCATCGTGTAAATCTCAAAACCCTAATTCAAGAGTTTAAATTGAAGAATCGCCGTAAGTGTTTAGGTTTTATCTACTTTTGCTTCTTCTCTGTTCATCGTCGACCTATTGTCCGCAACCATGGCCGTCGGGTAATTTCCTCCACATTTATCCTCGTTTACACTCTCAGATTCATATCTCTAAGTAGTCATTACTGATCTACGTGATTTTCCTCTACTTATTTTGTAGAAAAAACAAGAGAATCTCAAAGGGTAGGAAGGGAGGAAAGAAGAAGATGTGAGTACTACAAATCTCAATCGTAATTTGAAGCTAAGATAATCTGAATCTTTGAATTGATGGTGTTTTCGATTTATGATGCAGTGTTGATCCATTTTCCAAGAAGGATTGGTATGATGTTAAGGCTCCTTCAATCTTCAACCAGAGAAATGTCGGAAAGACACTTGTTTCCAGAACTCAGGGAACTAAAGTAATGTTTCTGTCTAGCTCTCTTACTAGCTCATTACGATCGTGTTATGATAGAATCATTTGGTTACTAGGAATTGATTGATTCTGCATTAGGTTTGAGTAATTTAGTGGAACCTAAATTGTTAGATAAATGTTATTATTTAGTATTGTAAACTGCAAAATTACAGATTTCAGATTTGAATGTTGTAATGCTCACATTGAGACTGGTGTTTTATATACCTAACGTTGTTATGTGAATCTCTCAGATTGCCTCAGAAGGTCTGAAACACAGAGTTTTCGAGGTTTCTCTTGCTGATCTTCAAAATGATGAGGATCATGCTTACAGGAAGATCCGTCTCAGAGCTGAAGATGTCCAGGGCAGGAATGTTTTGTGCCAATTCTGGGTAAGCCCACACATTGATTCCCTACATTAGCTCTTGTTTCTCCTTCATTGTATAATTCTGAATTTGTTCTCATTTCTTTTGATAGGGCATGGACTTCACAACGGATAAGCTTAGGTCTTTGGTTAAGAAGTGGCAGACTTTGATTGAGTGTCATGTTGATGTTAAAACCACTGATGCCTACACTCTAAGGCTATTCTGCATTGCCTTCACCAAGAGACGTGCTAACCAGGTCAAGAGAACTTGCTACGCTCAATCCAGCCAAGTCCGACAGGTATACAAGATTCGGTGGTTCTGCTTTCTTTGATCTTTTAGTTCTCATGAGCTCACATTATTACTTTTGTCGATTCTTGGTTTTTTTTAATTGACCTGTCTTTTTGTTTACATTCCTCAGATCCGCAGGAAGATGAGAGATATCATGGTCAAGGAAGCTTCATCATGTGACCTTAAGGAGCTTGTTGCTAAGTTCATTCCTGAAGCTATTGGAAGAGAGATTGAGAAGGCAACTCAGAGCATCTACCCACTTCAGAATGTTTTCATCCGCAAGGTCAAGATCCTCAAGTCTCCCAAATTCGATCTTGGAAAGCTCATGGAGGTAAAAGAACCCTAATATATTTGGTTTTGACTGTATGTTTCATAATATAAAATAGAAGTTGATCGAATTCCTGTGTTTTTATCGGTTTAGGTTCATGGAGACTACACCGAGGATGTTGGTGTTAAGGTAGACAGGCCTGCCGATGAGGCAATGGTCGAGGAACCTACTGAAATCATCGGAGCTTAAGAGAGGTTTTTGAAGAATGTTAAAATTGAGAGATTGCCTTTTCTTCTAAACTTTAGTTTTTAATGCTTTGTGTGTTTCACACTCTTTTGGTCCCTAAGTCTACTTTTTTTTTTTGTTGTATTGATTACTTTTCTCAGTATAAACTAAGTTTTGGATAATTGATGAAGCACCATTGTCTCTTGGTTTAGTACTAAATACAATGTTTATCTCAAAGAGTTTAGTGAAAATAATGCTTCGTTCAAAATACAAAATGCATTAATATGTCCCCCTTCGACCATATGAAACATGTGTGATCATATTTTTTCGCCCAGAACGAATAAGTAACAAGCATAAGAAGAAAGAGACAAGTATAGTGAACACCATTACAGAACATTCTTAAGTGAAAATACCTACACTACCAAAGAGCAGAGCAAAACTGATATACACATTCACACCCTAAGCAAAAACCTTCCGCATATATTATGTACCAAAACCAGACATACTTGGCGTTTTAGAGAGTTAAAGATAAATTGAAGGATCGCCATGTTCACAATTATCTTGAGCTCCCTCATTCATAGTATCTACCGCGTGAGGGTACTGGACTTGCTCTGAGAGTAATAATGCGAACAAAATTTAGACAATTGGATATTAGAATGCATAGGCATCGATATTTGAAAGCTTACCATTTGAGTGACCATAAATATTCACGCAACCTTCGCATCTGCAGCTCGAGGAGCATCCAACGCCCATCTTGAAAAATTCATTGTAAAGTCCCAAAAGGTTCAGAAGAATGAAAAAATATCTTAGTGTGAAACAAAGCTGGATAAGTGAAACTAAACTTACCAAAAAGCATTCACAATATTTCTTTGTGCAGCCTGACTTCTTGCAGTTGCATCCTCTTTTGTGTCTTGCTGAAGCAGGAGTCTTGTTGTTCTCGGCCTAAAATTGTAAATATAATAAACATGAGACACAGTATCAAATCAGCAAACTAGAACAAGTCACTAGAGTCTATATTTTATTCTTTGTTATGTATTTAAGCAAACTCAGTGTTCATCTTATGATATGTCTCACCTTGAAACCCGTAGCCGAGCCAGAAGTCAAAATCACTTTTGGAGCGAAGGCTAATGGGTTGCGAGCTTCAAAATCACTTTTGGAGCGAAGGCTAATGGGTTACGAGTCTGCATGAGTTGGTCTATTGAAACAATCTTGACATGAACAGGGTCCAATACAGTATAGGCCAGCAGCAAAGCAGTCGCAATACCTGTACAGATGAAACAAAATGTATCAGCTGACATGAAGTTACATATAAAAGAAGAAAAAGTAAATAACAGGAATTAAGAGGTTTTTGGCATTTGAAAATTGTGTAGGGAGAATGATAGTAAGAAAAGAACTCACAGCTTCAAACATTTGGATTTCTTACATCTACAGCGCTTACAGCTGCCACGTTCATCGACATTTTCTACTTCCATAGACCCCTCAGAAGCCTCCTCCATGATATTGTTATCACAGGAAACCAAATCTCTTCTTGTAGAAACCGGAGTTGAGAATTCAACTTCACCATGAGATAAAACACGACCATCTTTTAAAAACAAATTATTTCGGTCACTTGAGACTGAGTTGTTTGGGAGACCATTCAAGTGCAGGCCAATTGTTTGTGGCATAGGTAAAATCTCATCAGTATCTTGTTTGCTGGAGTCTAAACGCTTTTGAGGACTAGGAACTTCATTGATAGAGGCAAAATCAGGAGGAAGATTGTTTGTAGAATCACGCAAAGGTATCCTTTTGTAAGATCCTCCCATTTCAAAAGTCAAGCAGCGCCTGCGTACACTCCTTTGCTGCAAGAATAAGTTTATAGTTATCAGCGAAATTCTATTTAAATTTGAAATCAATACATTTACTGGCAGATGAAATATCAATTATACTTGTAAGTTGTAATACAGAAACAAATGTTCTAACTGATATAGAAGCACCTGAAGGTTAAGTCTCTACAGATACATCATGAGTTCAATGACTTTTTGGATTCGATGCAGCAAAAGGTAAAGAATGAAAGAAATTTCTGTTGCTGAAGTTGATTAAGAGCTTGATTGTTTTCAGTTTTTGATTTTGGTTTTTAGCTTTTGCTTTTCCAAAAA
>OVAF01002149.1:0-17239 GCA_900406245.1 Odontarrhena argentea | reverse complement strand
TAAAAAAAAAAAAAAAAAAAAAAAAAAATCTTTTTATTTGCGTGTGATGTTGAATTATAGAATGATGATTTGATTATTACCTAAAATAGAAGATACGTGTAGTGTTAGTTTGTGTTTGGTGTGTCTCAGTTTTACTGCTAGTAGTGGCAGACAACGAGATTATGACTTGATTAGATTCTTGTGGTTGAAATATATTCGATTCGGAAGCTTTCTAGATTTTCTTACAGTCTTCAAAAATTAACGTACATCACCTACCAGTCAAAAAAAAGATAAAAATATTTCACTACTTTTTCTAGAAATGGTAGAAGAAAAATATGAATTTAATTCCTTTTTTCTTCTCCTCTCCCATAGTTTGGTTGTTTGAGTACGTACATGCAATAATGAAACCAAAAATAATTGTAGGATACGGAAGGGGTTGCTTTCGATCAGAAGGTTACATCATCTTCTGTTTCTTGAGATCAGCTATTTTTGGAGATATGTCTTAAATCTAACCAAAAGAGAATGGTCCTACCTCCTTTTGCATTTTAGACTTATCTTCTGTTGGATCGAAAAAAAAAAAAACAATTATCTTCTGTATTTTTTGGTTTAAGTGTATGACTTTATCAACTAGTTTTAGTTGTAGATATTTTTGATACCACATACGTGCATTTGAGTTTGTACTAAAGGGTTAAAATCAATTCATCTTTTATATGATTGAGTTGGGTATGTTTTATTAAAGATGTATGAACAATGTCAAATAATGATATTTGTGAGAGGGAATAATAGGAGAGTAGGACAAAAAAAAATCTAGTTATAGTATTTTATTAATTTTGAATAAGAATTACATAGTTATCATACTAAAAAATTGGAATACAAATTGTTATATAAATAAAATAGGTGTTGTATATTGACGATGACAAAACAAAATAAGTGAAATTATAAGATATTTTCTCTAAAGACTTAATCGTTAACGAACAAAATATTTATATTTCTTATTTTTAATTGATTTCACTTTAATGCAAAGTTGATATTTTGTTAGTATCTTTTGAAGGACCACCCAAATCATATGATTAAAACCGAATGCTTTTAACTTTTGTCATTTTAATTTGTAAAGACGCTTTGATGATATGCAAATTATAGATAGATGATGAATGAAATTTTTAAGCTAACTACATGAAGATAAGTATGGGTATAAGTGAATAATTTTATATCTTAGCTGTAGATATTTTTTTATATACCACATACCGACATACGTATAATTGAGTTTCTACTAAGAAAAGATATTTAAACATTCATCGTGAAACGTTCACGGAGAAAATCAACTCAACTTTTAGAATATGATGATGATTGAGTTTGGATATGTTTTATTAGAGATGCATGAACAATGTCAAAATAGCAATTTTGGTGAAAGTAAATAAATAAAAGAGATTAGGACAGTTTTTTTTCTTCTTTATATTGCAAACTTATTTTCCTATTCTCAAATCAAAATCATATATATAAATTTTGAAATATAAAATATGCATCGTATAATAAAGAGAATAAAACAAAACCGGATGAATTATACGATATTTTCTCTAAACTCTTACTCGCTATCGAACAAATATGCTAGGTTCTTTCCTATTAATCGATCTCACTATAATGCTTAGTTGGTGTTTTGCTAACATCTTCATTATGAACGTACTCCCAATCGTATAGTTAAAATCCAATGCTTCCAACTATAATTTTGAACTCCCAAATCTTATTGATATAGGTGATTGAAAGTCTTAAGTTAATATAAATTTGAAGATAAGTGCTGGTGCAAGATGGGGCCAAGACAACTCAGAGAGGCTTGTCGTAAGTCCACTAGGTCAAGTTGTGTCTTCTTTTATCTCTTGTTTAGAGTCTCAAGAAACTTGGAAACTGCGTGTTACACAAACGCACGCTCATAGATGGTTACATTTTATTTTGTATATTACTATCTCCATGATAATTTGGTTCTAGGGATGGGGTTCGTTTATTTTGATTCGTCAATATAGTAATCAAACTCCAACAAAATCTCCTCCACTCTAGCACAATATGAATGGTTGATTACTTGCTTGGAATTTGGCAATTTTGTGGTTGTACAATACACGTGAAAGTTGACTATAGCTTTTGTTGATAATTAATATATACTAGCTATATCTATATAAAAATTTTCTTTTAAGTGAAACTAACAACATAATTACTAGTATAACATATGTTTTGTGGTATATGTTTCGCATGAGTTTTTTTTGTTTTGTTTTAAGTAATGTTTTCATATTTCTATTCAAAATTAACTATGTATTTTCTGTTTAATTTGGAGTGGTTGAATTATGCATAATATTTTGTTACTATCTTAGAACTGAGAAAAAATATGTAATTGAATTATTTCTTTATAAATGTGTAAAAATCATATAAAATGAAAGGGTAATATTTTTTTTTCTGCTTATAAACAGTATATTACACATATTAATATCTCAGTACTGAATCTTAGCAAGTTTATCTCATTTATATTAGTATTTATTGAAACTATGTATTTACTTAAACAAAAATTCTTGAACAGCGAACAACCAGAGCTATTACTCACTACATAAAAAAATACGTCTTTTAGAGTATATCATGTTACTAGGACTTTTGATGAAAATTTTAGTAGCTTGTCACTTTCTTGCATGTAGGTTTATTTAAAACATGAAAATAACATTGTTTACAAAGAAAAAAAAAACGACGATAATGATATATTATTGAAGGATGCATGCACCTAACATTTTTTCAAATTTAACGCCCTCCTTTATTTACCGTGGCTTATTACACGGTCACACCTGGGCCCAACCCATCTTTTCACCAGTTCTCAAAGATTCCATGACTAATTAGTGTTTCTCCATTTTACCCTTTATCATTAAGCTCTCTTTTACATCGAAACCCTCTGCTTTCCTGATATACCACAAATATTCATCATTCAATATCATGTATAAAACATTACTGTTAAAAAAATCAATTAATAATTTTTTTTAAGTACACTAGCACAATCGAATAAAATTATGAAACTATTTTATAACAGCAAATTGTAAAAATTTATATTCACCCAGACACTTAAAAAATTATGTTAACTCATTGGAAACAAGCCGACACTAAATAATGGCAGCCTTGTAGAACACGTAACATATAAAGGGTATAATAGTAAGTAAGCAATCTATATAATATACGCCTCATCCTTCTCTATCTTTCTGGAGTGTAACTATAAGAAAAAAATAAAATAAAGAGAGAACCCCAAAGAAGCAAATAATTATCATTTCGCCGCAAAGATTCTATTTCTGAAAATTTAACATCCGGAAAGCCTTAAAGCCACCATGTGTGGAGGTGCTATAATATCCGATTTCATTCCGCCGCCGACGTCTCGCCGTGTCACTAGCGAGTTTATCTGGCCGGATCTGAAGAAAAAAGGGAGAGCTTCGAAGAAGAGATCGAACAAACGCTACAATTTCTTCGATGATGATGAATTCGAAGCTGAATTTCAAGGGTTCAAGGATGATGCATCTTTCGATTGTGAAGATGAATTCGATGTCGATGATGTTTTCGCCAATGTGAAGCCCTTTGTCTTCACCGCCACTACCAAACCCTTAGCTTCGTCTGGTAAATTTTTGGGCGTAATCTGATATTTGATTTGAAATCTTAACTTTAGATTATGTGGGTATCTCTTGATTTTATCATTTTAGGGTATACATATATGTTGATTGATTGATCATTACCATTTCATTAGGAAAGATGAAAATTTTTCTTTGTTATTTGAAATGGGTTTGTTGGATCTTAATTATGATGTTTATATCTCGGTATATACTTGATTAACAGAGAATATTCCGGCCAAAAAATTATGATCTTTATAAGTGTTAAAAGGTTTCTGAGAAAAGGAACTACAGATAGACCTTAGTCAGCTTTGTGCTTTTCATGATTATTAGCTTATTATATATCTAGAAATGTTGAGAAATGTAAATATTGTAAGGGGTTATTTGACTTTTTTATTGTGTTTACATGTTCGTTGAGAGTTGATGAAAATTATTGTTAGATCTTGACTTTTCTTTGTGTCTAGATTGTTGATTGAAGTCTTTGGATTTGTTTCATCTGCTGTTACTGTGGTTTGGAGTTTTAAGTGTCCAGATCTCTTAGATCCCTAAGAGATTCGGTGTTGCTTGTGCTTACTTTGAGGGTATTGGGAAAGTATTTTGTTTTGTTGGATAAAAATGTCTGGTATTGAATCTTTTTTGTTTCTATTCGGCTCATGTTTGATATTTATGTGTCTTGCTTGCAATAGGTTCAGTGCCTGCCAAGAAAATTGTAGAGTCCAATGGACAAGCTGAGAAATCTGGTACAAGGAAGAGAAAGAATCAGTACAGGGGGATTAGGCAGCGTCCTTGGGGTAAATGGGCCGCTGAGATCCGTGATCCCAGGAAAGGCTCCCGCGAATGGCTTGGAACGTTTGACACCGCTGAGGAAGCAGCGAGGGCTTATGATGCAGCAGCACGTAGGATCCGTGGCAGTAAAGCTAAGGTGAATTTCCCAGAGGAGAAGAACTCTACTGTCTCCCAGAAACGCCCTACTGCGAAGATTCAGAAGCCGGTGGCTAAACCAAACCAAAGTTTAGCTCCACCTACACATCTGAATCAGTACTGCAACAACTCCTTTGACAACATGGGATGTGATGCCTTTGGTGATATGAGTTTCATGGAAGAGAAGCCTCAGATGTACAACAATAAGTTTGGTTTGACAAACTCGTTCGATGCTGAAGGTAACAATGGATACCAGTATTTCAGCTCGGACCAGGGCAGTAACACATTCGACTGCTCTGAGTTTGGGTTGAGTGATCACGGCCCAAGAACACCTGAGGTCTCTTCAGTACTAGTCAACAATAACCAAGCTCCGTTCATCGAAGAAACCAACGTAGCCAAGAAGCTGAAACCAAACCCCGAGGACGGGACAAACAACAATGATGACTCTGATGATCTGATGGTTTTCCTCGACAACGCCTTGTGGGAGTCACCAGAAGTGGAAGCTCTGCTTGCCGTCGATGCTGCCGCTGTGGCTCAGGAGGAGGCCAACCCAATGGACCTCTGGAGCGTAGATGACATCAATTCCATCCTGGAAGGTGTCTTCTGAGTGACTTGACGGTTCCGTAGTTTGTATATAGAGCTGTGTTTTGGTGAATTTCAAGTCCTTGTGGATTACAGAAACACGAACAACCTCCTTGTTGATTACTTATCTTATGTCTGGTTTTTGTGTCTCGCAGGATTTTCCTGTTGGGGGATGGTACAAAGCCAAACCTGAAGCTCGTTGCGTTAGTAAATCTAGAGCCTCTTTTCCATAGAGAAGGTCTCTTTTAATTTTCTTGAAATAAAAAAAAGGTGTGATGAAAGTAAATAGAGGCATAGCTAGTTTCTATCTAATGAATCTTCTCCTTCTTTCGTTTTTGTCTTCATTTGTTTCTTTGTGACAGAGTTTTATTTAATCTTTTGAACTCCTCTCGCTTTACCATCACCCTGAAAAGTGTGTTTATGTTTTGTACCCCCAAACTTAATTAACACTATAATAAAATTAACTATTTGGAACCTCTGTAAGTCTGTATAAATCCTCTTTAACATAACATTGCTTGGTTAAAAGTTGAGAAATGCTTTGTTAATTCATGAGTCTTACAATAACTCGAACAACTTCAGTTTAGATCTGGCGGTGGCTTTTATAATCACCAATTTAAAGATTCGAAGTACTTTGAAAACAACAATAATAGGTACAATAAGATTAGTACCAACTTGTTGTAAAAAAAACAAATGCAAATTTGAAAAAAATTGACAAAGGGTTTGCCTCGTTGAATATCGTGAGAACCGAGTACTAGTAAAATTTCTCGTGATGGAATAAACACAGAAACAATAAAAAATTCAAATTGTTTGACAAGAAAAATATCAAAAAGCATTCAAATGATAAAAAGATTTACCTTTGATCTGGAATCCTTGTAATTTGATTATACTAATCAGTGCACATGATAACAATCAGTAAACGACAAGAAATCTAATTCATATATAGCTTTTAAGCTCAATATTCAATGATTTCAAGCATATAAAAATGTTGACTGACTTTCTCTTAAACAATATTTTTTTGTATGTAGTTCCCTCTCATATTATAAGAGAATTCAAATTAGACCATTCAAACGAAACTCTTTTAATTTAACTTGGAAAATCAAAAGTGGAAATTGTCCGGAAATGTTTGCCACAATTTTATTTCTAGCTAGCCTTGACTCACTAGTACCTAGGTATATAAACACAAACGTTATTCTACTAGCACATCACATAACATTTTCTACAAAAAGAATCAATCAACTCAAAATACTAGTCATATGTCAAACAAACAATTGGGCTCGATATTCTTACTCTTAATTTCGACTGTAAACTTATTGATCAGTTCAATAAGATGTGAAAAGACACTGTTAACCAACCAAGCAGCATTGTTTGTGTTCGGAGACTCAGTCTTCGACGTTGGCAATAACAATTACATCAACACATTTCGAGCTGCTCAAGCCAATGTCTGGCCTTACGGTGAAACCACCTTCAAGTTCCCCACCGGGAGAAATTCTGATGGCCGTTTGATTCCAGATTTTATCGGTGAAAACATAATTATATACACCCTGGTTAATATTACTTGTTGCATAACTCTTTCTCGTGGAATAATCTTGCCATAAATGCAGCGGAATATGCATGGTTACCATTGATACCGCCTTATCTAAAGCCCGGAAATAGCATAAGTCAGCTCACTTATGGCGTTAATTTCGCGTCAGCCGGCGCAGGAGCTTTGGTTGAAACGTATAAACCACAGGTATTTAAAGTTTTCATATATGCATAAACTAGAATTTATATAAAAATTTGTTTTTATAGACATGCTGCCTCTTTCTTTTAATTTCTAGTTGCATCTTAATACATAATTTCTCGTTGTATCCTTGATCAGAACGTGATACCGTTGGGAAGCCAGTTAAACAACTTCAAGAATGTGGAGAAGATGTTTAAAGAGAAATTAGGAGATACAGAGACCCAAAGGATATTCTCTAGAGCTGTTTATCTCATTCAGATCGGTCCTAACGACTATTTCTATCCCTTTTCCATTAACGTCTCCCATTTTCAATCCCATAGCAAAGACAAATTCGTCCAATATGTTATCGGCAACACCACGGCCGTGATCGAGGTATCTATGACTAGTTTGATACAAAACTATTATTCTCTTAGAATATTTGATAGGTTGGATCATAGCTAGTGTTACTAAAAGTCTTGATCAAGTTCACAAATGTGTCAAGATCTCTATACTAATTAACTACTAATCATATAAGACTTATTGTATTCTTTGCAGGGAATTTATAAAATGGGAGGAAGAAAATTTGGAATCATGAACATGGGACGACTCGACTGTGTTCCAGGAATGCTAACATTGGATTCAACAAGAATAGGATCATGTTTCGAACCCATCACCGAGTCGATAAAACTTCACAATGCAAGAATTCCAAATGTTTTGAGAGATCTTCAACGTAGATTACCTGTATTTAAGTACTCCCTATTCGACACATACACAGCTGGAACCGAAGCTATGGAGAATCCTCAGAAATATGGTATATATGTACTAACTTTCTTGTTATTTTTTTTTATTTTTTTTTGTTTGTTTAGAAATAATATCTCACATATGAGAGGCTCAAATTTTTTTTATTGTTATGGTAACTAGGGTTTAAGGAAGTGAAGAAAGCTTGTTGTGGGAGTGGACCGTTCAGGGGAAGCAGTACTTGTGGGTACAGGGCAGGAACGTCTAGCGAATTCGAGTTATGCGAGAATGTTAGTGACTATATGTTCTTTGATGGCTCACACACATCTGAGAAGGCTAATCAACTGACCGCCGATTTGATGTGGGATGGTCCGTCCGATCTTGTTGGACCCTACAATCTCAAGACCTTGTTTCTAAACTATAATTGATTGTTGAATCTAAATTATAAAATAAATTTGATGGTTGTGTGTATTAATAATTGAAAATACAGATTGATCAGAAAATTATGATTCAAAAATATTGTCATAGCTTTTTGCCTTGAAGAAGGGGAAATATTATTTTGCAACGATTATTTTTTTGTCAACGATTCATCTGTTATTAAACTTTCTAAAATGCTCTCTACATATATACAGTAGTTATTAGAGATAACTTGAAAAGTAAAATGCGTATCCGCAAATAAGACCTTCTAAAACCCAAATTGAAGAAAGTTCTTGTAGACATTCTAACTGTTTAGGATAAGTCCAAATTTCATGTTGAAAGTTAATTTCCCAATATTAATTGTTATGTACCACTAAATAGGTCCTATACAAAGTCCGAGAATTCCACTTAAACAATGAGGTAAGTGTGTCTTTGGTGTCGAGAAGGCAAAAAAGTGGTACATTCTAGCATACATTAACCGCGATTATTGTTGAGCATGACTAAATACTGGCGACCTGTTTTGCCGAGCCCTTGAATTTGAAGGAGAAACTCATCGACACATGTAGTAAGTGACTGCAAAACATATATATATATATATACATTTGGTGAAAACAAATTAACGTAGAACAGTACGAGAGATTTGAGAACTATACAAATATAAAGTATGCGAAGAATGCTTTGCTGCTTCTTTGTTTGTTTGACCGAAATTTGAAAATGGGCTATTTTGACTATTCGGCCTAATGTAAAGCCCATCATTATATAACGGTTCCTTGTAAAATCACTGCGGTCGTAAGTTGACTCAAGACGAGTCTTGATTCTAGAACCCTAGACTGAGACCACCCACCTTTTACTATTCCATAACAGATTTTGAACAAAGAAAATGAAACCAGTCAAGTATTCCTATAATTAATAATGATTACATCGTAATTTCTAAGTTAAGCTCGATGTGCTAGAATCTTTAAAAAGTCTTAAGTTGAATGTCGTGGCTAACGGAAGTCTACAAAGTTATAATATATAGTTCTAATATATATCCAGCATGAACAATGCTTTTCCAACGTAAACTTTCCTCTGCAATTTGAATATATATTTTTTGAACTATATGTACACTATTTTGTTTTGTCTACCTATACCATATAAGATTACATCAGAAGCCAACTAACTGAAACAAAATAATAATGTAAATGGCCAATTAATTAGAAGATAAATAAAATGTACGATCAACATCAAATTATTAAGGCTGTCTCCGTCCAAATTCCGCAGCCGTACAGAAAATAATCCTTATATTCAAAGTCGTGGAACCGTAATTTATTGTCACAAAGAAAAAGCACAAAAGCAACTTGACCATGTTACATTTTCTAATATGTCAAGAACTTGTATATATAAATCGGGCAGTAGATAATTTTGTATAGGGAGAAAAAGAGAGAGTGCAAAATAAACATGGCAAGCTCTCTTTATAGCTCGATCACAATCTTGTTCATCTGCTTATCGATCAGCTCGATTTCTTGCAAAGACGATCTTCTAACAAACCAAGCCGCCCTGTTCGTGTTTGGAGATTCACTGCTCGAAGCTGGAAACAACAATTACTTTGATTCTGTCTCCAGTTTCCGGTCAAATTACTGGCCCTATGGTAAAACAACGTTCAAGTTTCCAACGGGAAGAGTTTCCGATGGACGGATAATGGTAGATTTCATAGGTAAATCATCATACTAACAAGAGTTTTATTTTTCTTTTTTT
This sequence comes from Odontarrhena argentea, assembly GCA_900406245.1. Taxonomy (NCBI): domain Eukaryota; kingdom Viridiplantae; phylum Streptophyta; class Magnoliopsida; order Brassicales; family Brassicaceae; genus Odontarrhena; species Odontarrhena argentea. The sequence continues at coordinate 7,552 of OVAF01002149.1, read as the reverse complement.
TATCAACAATATGCTAATGTGATAGTAACACAATAACACACTAACAAGTAATAATACAAATTATTAATAGTTACTTTATGTTGGTTGATTGTATTATCTGGCACGACAGCTGAGTATGCTTGGTTACCGTTGATCCCACCAAATCTACAACCTGGTTACAGCAACAGTCAGTTAACCTACGGACTTAATTTTGCGACAACAGCCGCAGGAGCTTTGTCCGCAACTTTCCCCGGATCGGTACTTAGTTAATCTCTTGAACAGAACAAAAATACCAAAATTTTATGGTAAACTAAATTCGTTGACTTTTTTTATAATTCCTCTGTTTAATTTGGTTTCATCTATAGTCATTAGATTTGGGAAAACAATTAAACAACTTCAAGAACGTTGAGAAAACGCTGAGATCAGAATTAGGAGATGGAGAGGCAAGAAGAAGAATCTCTAAAGCTGTTTATCTATTTCACATTGGAGCAAATGACTATCAATACCCATTCTTTGCAAATACCACAACTTTTAGTACCACTACCAAAGAGAGATTCGTCCAGTATGTTATTGGTAACACAACGACCGTTATCGAGGTAAATAACTGATTTCATTACATTATTACAAAAGCGGAGAGGAATGAAAAAAAATTTGGTTCTGAAAGATTGTGGAATGTTTTTTTCTTTAGGAATTGTATAAGTTGGGAGCAAGGAAATTCGGGTTTTTGAGTTTGGGTCCGTATGGTTGTACACCGAGTGCATTGATAACAGACCGGACAAAGATAGGTACTTGTCTTGAGCCGGTTGAAGAACTGCTCACTCTCCATAACAAAGAATTCCCAAAAGTCTTGAGACACCTAGAGCGGGAACTATCCGGATTCAAATATGCTCTTCATGACTTTCACACTTCTCTATTGCAAAGAATCAACAATCCGGCTCGTTATGGTTTCAAGGAAGGGAAGAAGGCATGTTGCGGGAGCGGACCATTGAGAGGAATCAATACATGTGGATTCCGAAATGGACCATCTCAAGGTTATGAGCTATGCGAAAACGCTGATGATTACGTCTTCTTTGATCCCTCTCATTTGACGGAGAAGGCACATGGTCAGATCGCTGAGCTGATTTGGGACGGACCTCGTAATCTCACTGCACCTTACAACCTTAAAACATTGTTTGTACTCTAGGAGGTTTCTTTTTTCATTTGAAATGGTTGGTTTGTTTTTTTTTCTTATACATGAAATGAGATTTGAGTTACGTACCATACAACAACCATTTACTTTATTTCACAAGGCAGAAATCAAGATTAATGTTTCTAGATTTCTTGTGCGAGAAGATCAGCCACCGATTTACCTACCAGATCTCTTATGTTAACTGGAGAGACGACATGTTTGTCTCCAGAATAGAACAGATTAGCGATACCTTCCTCGGTTTTCTCGGTGGTGTGACGCCCGTCGAAAAACAGAAATGATTTCTGGTAACTGCAGAGTTTAGAATGCACGTTGCTATAACCGCACCCGAATGCATTTCTCGATCCAGTACCGCAGCAAGAGTTCGTGGTATCAGCATATCCTAATCATCAACATACCCAATTAGACTACAATGATTATACCTAAGCCAACCATATAAGAAGGTCAAAACAGAGTTTTCTTTCCAAAATTACCGTAGCGAGATGGTCCATTGATCCTCCTCAAAATTTCACCATTAACATCAAAGAGGCTGTACCGCAAGCCACGGTAAGGTACGGTCATCATGGAGAGCAGAGAACTAAGCCTTTCATTGTGTGTTTTCACCATGAAGTTAACCATCTCCAAACATCTTTCACCTGTCTTAAACTCCTGTCTCACTATTGGTAAGCACCCGAGCGGTCCCAAGTTCTGTACTGCAAACTTTCTCGCCCCACCAGACCGGTATAAACTCTAAATATCAAAAAAACATTTCCTAGTTCAATGTTTGATGTATCAACCTCAAGAAATCCCACTACATCAGTCTCCCAAACACTAGACAAAACTCGTAAAACCGCGATCATATTCCTATACAGCCCGCATTAGTCTATTGCAACATTCCATCTTAAAATCAAGCTAGTAGTGTGACATGTAAATAATAATCACATATAGTACCATTAGATCTCTGGATAACTTTTGGAGAACATGAGCAACATGAGCAGTCTGCTCTACAAGGTTAGCATTTGGATGATCCTCTGCGTAATTCAAGTAATCATCAGCTCCAATATTAATCATGCATATAGCTTCTGCTCGTTCTTTATCGGTCCATTTTCCCTTTAACTCCACAAATTTAGATATTTGTTGTCCAAAACTCATCTACCAAAAAAAACAACAAAAAAAGAAATGATCACAACGTACTTAATTATGGGGTAAAGATCAAAGTAGAAGAAGCTTACAGTGTCAGATGGAGATCCAAGAACAACTGCTTTAGCAATAGCAAAGCTTGCTCCATGAGAAAGATCAGCTTTTGGATCAAGAACCGGAGGAACCGGTTCCCGGTTACCAATCAGTCTACCTAATTACAGTTAAGATCTGAATTAATTACAAGAACACAAGTTTTAAGACTAATTTGGTCTATGCATATGCATGTATAAGCAAAAGTTTATACCGACGAAATCTGGGACAATGTTGCCGTCAGACCAACGACCGGACGGAAAGTCAACGGACTCGCCGTAAGGCCATGTGGTGGCGGGATCGAACTCCGACGAGAAGAACTTGGTGTTGCCCACATCGTAGGAGGAGTCGCCGAAAGTAAATAACAGAGGTGGCTCGCCGGAAGCGTTCACCGGGAAACTGGTAAGTGTGAAAGACGTTAATAACCCTACGAAGAAGATTAAATTACGGTTGGTTGCCATTTCTGAAAGGGGTCTTTAGCTATAAAGAGTGTTTTGTCGTCCAGTCCACTCTTGTCTCGAGAGTTTTATGCTTCGATCTCAAGTGTGTTAAGTTTTTTTTTTGATTTTTGGTTTTTTTTTTTTTCTAATACAGAAATGTTTGCCAGACCAAGTGTTTTAAGTAACTTTTAAGTGTTTTTTTTTTGCTTTTTTGACCAATTGGAAAAAAATGTTTATTTTATATGTAAATCAAATTTTTTATAGCACGAGGAAAATTTAGAGGGAAGAACTATTATAAGGAGTTTTTTTTTTTTTTTTTTTTTTTTAAACCAATGATTTAGTCCTAAATGGTAATTTTCATTTGTAATTTTTAAATATTTACGTTTCATCACATATCACATTTATTTTCACGCGTCGTAAAATATTTTAAAATTATTTTGTTTGCAAACTTTGTCACCATTCAAAATTTTAGACAATGAATGGTGATTTACAATATGCAGTTTTATATGCATAATTAGATAAACTCACTTAAATGTTACAATTTATATTTTACCCCAGATCGTATTTATTTTTATTATATTGTACAATATGTAATATGCATTTTAACAGTGAACCTCTATTACCATTTCTAGGTGACAGGCGAATGTGATGAGATCTAGATATTAGGGAAGATCGTATTTACATGTTGCTTTGTTATGTGAGCCTCGTTCACATGCAATGTTACCAGCTCGGAAACCAGGGTTAATAGTATTCTGTATAAGTGGTTGCAATAAAATGCTCAAATGCAACCTGGGTTTTTTTTTAAGATCGGTAAAATTTATCATACCTAATGTTAAGACCAAGACTTTGCAAGAACAAGAAATGTGAATAAGATAGTTTTATATGGACTAGGATGAATACGAAGTGAAATCATTAGAATATTTCACCTCAGAAGTTCATAGATACAAGAAAAACAGTAGTAATCATTAGAATAAGACATCTTTTACTTTTGTTTATGCATACATAACGTAGTCTTCAAAACTAAACTTAAGACATCTTTTACTAAACAAAACAAAAAAAAAAAAGGAAATTCTTTGTTCCAGTATTCGTAGATTACGAAAACATACAAAAGAAGTAGTTTATTCGACGTCATAAGCAGAATTACCACGTAACGATGGTAAATACAACATACGACGGTACGTAACTCATACAAAGTTATTTAACATTAAGCTCAAACTCATCCAACAAATTAAAAAGCCGAGAAACCGATTTTGCTGTAATCAATAGTTGGACGACGGCGGATCGACGACTTGATATCAGAATCATAGTACTCACGCATATTCTCTCCCGTTGGATAGACGATTAGCTCACGGACCGTCATTGGTTGAACCACGTTGGGGTCGGCTCCATAGAGAAGATGAGCGAATTCCTCTTGAGCCTTCTCGGTGTTGTGACGTCCATCGAAGAAGAAGTATGATCTTTGGTACTCACATAGCTTTGAGTGCACATTTCCCATTCCGCAACCATATGCATTGTGCGTCCCAACACCACAACAGGATACGTTCGCCTCGTAGAATCCTATATACATAATCACAAATGTTTTACATTAAATAAAAAATTTAGCGAAAAAAATGTGATGTAAAATATAGTCTTGCGGTTTGTGTTAGTGTTGCATCTGTAAAAATTAGAGTGAAGATGATTTTACGGTAGTTAAGGTTTCTCTGTATCCTACGAAGAACGGCATTGTAGAAATCGAAGACGGTGAACTGAAAACCAGGGGAGGTTTTAGCAAACTCGTTTAAGATTGGACCGATTTTAGCGTTGTGTTGTTTGGCTAAATCGTTGAGTGGCTCGTAACATTGATCTTTGCCGGTTTTGTATTCTTGTCTCACGATCGGCAAACAACCCAATGGTGGTAGCAACTGAACCACGAATTTACTCGCTCTCAACGAGTATAACAACTGTAAAAAAGTAGACATATTTACAGAGTAAGCAAGTTAAAAACAAAATACAAAAAAAACAATACTAGCTAGATTTGGTAACAACAACTCACGCCGATGTCGTTCTTTAATCGGTTAGTGACAGAAGTGACAAAAGCTTGCTGAGCAGAAGGGTCTGCGGTGGGATTGTTTTTGGTGAAGTTCAAATAATCTTCGGTACCAATGTAAATCATAAACACTGACTGTTCAATGTAGTCGTCGGTCCAGTTTGATTTCATTCTTCTAAATAAAGCCACTTGTTGGTTTAGTGTCATCTGAATATACAACCCAAAAAGTTAAAAATAAAGTCACTTTTAACAAAACAACAAACTCATATAATCCTAAAGTCTCTCTCTATACAAATCCAAATCGTTTTCTTTCCCCTTTAATATAAAATGGAATCTCAGATTGTTTTCTCTTGTAAATCATAATTAAAATACTGATATCATTTTGTAGTTTTTTTAAAGTGAAAAGAGACTTACAGATTCCACCGGAGCACCAAGAATAGAAGCATCAGCAACGGCGAAGCTAGCACCGCGTGTAAGATTAACTCCGGGTTTAAGCGCCGGTGGGACTCCATTCGGAATAGATATGAAGTCACCTACGATAATATATAACCACCATGCATGTGACTAGTATAGCTATGATCTTGTTTATTGATACACAAAACTATGAACTACTTAGTGAACAAAGAACTACATATTTTGGAAAAAGAAAGTACCGATGAAGTCGGGAATGATATGGCCATCGGAAAACTTTCCATTGGGATCGTCGCGAGATTTGCCATAAGGCCAAGTGGTTTGAGGAGGGTTTTTGTTTTTGGCTAGAATCACTTTGTTGCCGGCGTCGTAACTAGAGTCTCCGAAGGTGAACAAGGCTACATTAGGCACACCCTGGCCGGCGAAAACGATGATCGGATTATGGAAGATGGTTATAACCAAAAAGGTCCCTAGAACACTCACCAAACTAGGCTTACCTACTACCATCTCTCAATTATTAGTTATGTGAGAAAGAGAGAGGGGGAAAGGATTTGATCGGGTGATGATATTCACACTCCACTTGTATAATATTTATATTGCAAAAGATGATAATAATGTTGTTATTGTCAAAGTAAATATAACTTTTTTTTAACTTTAAGATTAAAAAAATAAAAAGTTTTAAACGCATCAGAAATAATGTTGTCTGTCTGTCGTACGTCTAAAATTTTGCTATTGCATTTGATGTTCTTCTCAGTTCTCATCATTCTATGAACATTAAAAATTAAGAAACCTGTTTCAAAAAAATTGTAACACTGAAGAAAAAATGTGCTGTTCTATCGAACTTATATTGTCTCATTTGTATTAGTTTAGTTGTCGTTTAAGCAAGGTTGATTCATATAAATTAAAATAATAGATAAAAATGTGTAATTGTGTTCTTAATTGATTGTATATTCGAATTTCAAAATATTTAATACATTTATTTATTTAATCAAGGGCAAGGGAGATTATTTTCTATTATAAATTATATTAAAAATTTTCTACCAAAAAAAAATTATATTAAAAATCGAAAAACAATAACTAATTAATCTAAAATGACAATTAATCTAAAATGAAGGAAATATATGACTTGAAAAAAGACTCACCGTAAGAACAATATCTGGATAAATTTTAAATAACTAATTTTTTTCTCAAATTCATTTCTACAATCGAGAAGTATTGAGATAAGCTTTAAATTAGTTTCTATAAACAAGNAAAGTTTTTTTTTTTTTTTTTTGCTAAAATATAAACAAGAAGTTGAGGACAAATACTGAATTAGTATCAGCATAATCCGAAACGGCAATGATGGTATATATGTGTATGACGGTATGACCCACGGTTGTCGAGAAGCAGCTAGACTGCAATGATGGTTGATTTGAGATAAACTAATTAGACTTTATCCTAGACAATATATATTAAGCTAAGTTGATTAAATAAAGTTTTTCATTATTCTGGATTAGAAAAAAAAATTACAATTCTTGACTGTGGTCTGTGGATCACTTATAATTTATAAAGAGCTGCTAGGTTTTTTTTTGTTTTATTTTTTTTTTATTTTTTATTTTTTGTGAAAATGCCTGTCAGAATTCTCGTTACTTGCATGGAGCAGCAGAAATATATCAGTCGGGTTTTTTTTTTTTTTTGTAACCCGTCGGGTTTTTTTTTAGGGATTCGAATGATGTCAGCAGTAACTCAATAATATTTCATTCCTTTGCATGTAATTTTTTGTTAGCCGGGATACCGAATCTATTCTGTTCGATTTTAATGTTTTCGGTATAAAAATTAAATGTTTTCTTTGGATATTTAAAAATTTCGGTTCATATTTAGAGTGATATCGATGGTTTATTCCAAAATAAAAAGTTGAAGTTCGGTTCAATTTGATTAATTTTTATACATATACTCTAGAATTTATAGAATGACATAAAAAAAACTGTAAAAATAAATAAATAATATTACCATTTTAGTTGTTTATATATAAACATACTACAAAAATATCTAAATTATCTGAATTAATTGAAAACAAAAATTAAAAAGTATAAAAGTTTATCGAAATTAACTAGCAAACATACCTGTCTTATAATGTAATCTTTATAATTTATTTCTGTTTCAGGTCTTTTATATATTCATTTTTTTATAATAATATATTTTGGATACTCATTCTATATATATTCGATTCCAAAAAAAACATAAGCACCCGTATTTCATTAATTCAGAGTAATTGTCTAATATACCCACCTTCCCATACTCATAATCACAAATACCCACTTT
>OVAF01002148.1:0-17239 GCA_900406245.1 Odontarrhena argentea | reverse complement strand
AATGAATAACGATGGATTGTAGTGTATGATTTAAAATCATTAATTGAATAACACTGGCTGCTTAAGATTTAAATTCTATTAAAATCCATCATTGAATAACACCCTTGTTAACTTTTTCTATCTGTTAATAATTTTTTCTTTTTCTTGGGTCGGTATATGCTAATAAATCTTGGAATAATTAATCCATTAAAGTTTTTTAAAAACTTGATAATTCCTTCCATCCCTATCTTTTCCACCAAAAAAAAAAAAATAAAACAAAAAGAAAAACCCTACTTTCCTCAAAGTCCTGATTCCCAAAGCTCTCTTTAATTACGCTCAACAAAGTCTTCTGTGACATTTCTGCTTTTTAGTGAAAAGATCGGACTCTGCAAAGCTAAATCTTACTCTCGTCGAATCTACCATGGAAGCTCTCTTTACTTCATCATACACCCCCAATTTACCGGAGACAAAGCCTCTCCTCAAATCATCTCTCCTCGCTTCATCCCAGTCTTCGTGTTGCTTCTGTAATTCGTCAGACAAGCGATTCACCAAGCTGAAAATCAGGAACGGGTCCAGTCATGGGCTTCGGATACAAGCTCTTTTACATGACGAGGCACCAAGTGAAGGTGAAGAGAATATGCCGGCAAGTAGTGGGTTTGGCTTTTTTCCTGGCGATATTTTCTCCTTAGCACAGGTACGAGACTCTTGATTTTTATCATAGAAAGTTTGATAGTTGATTCCTGTTTTAGTTGTGGGGTTTGTCTCTATGTGTAGAATTGTTTGTAGTGGGTAAGCTTAAGCTAGCTCTGGATACAATCCATTGGTTTTAGTGCAGAGTTTGTATAAAATTGAATCTTGGTTTGGTGCAAAGATTAAATTTTTGGCTTATAATGTTGTGTGAAGGAAAAGATTGGGAGTAATGGGAATGGTGAAACTTCTCATAGTATAATCGATGTGGAGTCATCTCTTGCACATTCTCAAGGTGCTGGCAATAATGGGGGAAATCGAGGTGGACTTTTTAGAACTCCAATATCGGGTGGAGTTCAAAATGCAACATCAGCTCACGCTTTACCTCGTCCTGCTTTAGCTGTACGGAACTTGCTGGAACAGGTATAGGGTTTTGTCATTTAGATTGTTGTAATAGTTCCTACCACTTCAATGAGAAAGATGCCAAGTTCTTTATCTTTCTGGTCATGGATTTTCTTTTATGATTCAAGGCTAGGTGTGCTCATCTATGCACAGTGATGTCTAGAATGCACCACCGCAGAGAAGGGTACCCATTTGGCTCTTTGGTAGACTTTGCACCTGACCGTATGGGGCGTAAGTCACTATATTTTTCGTTCTTTGTTTACTGCGCATATTTCTACAACTGCTTCTTTCATTTTTTGGCTCAGTTTTTCTTCATAATTTATTTTTAATGACTTGCTAGTGGACAATATGTTTCCTAAGGCTTCAAGTCCATTTTTATCTTGATTTCTGTTGTGTGGGGATGAGTAGGGGAAAGTGAAATCAAATATTGTTTTTCTTGTTTTCTTTCCGTTAAGGTCGTTGGGGAGGTACATATAGGATTCTTCTTGGGACTAAATAGGATTGAGGGTAGTGCTGAAATAGTACATTTAATGTCTTGAGTCTGTTGGCTGAGATAGTAGTTGCATATTTTTTTAATGGCTTCTACTTGTTTTTATTCCAGATCCAATATTTTTGTTTTCACCGCTGGCTATACACACAAGAAATCTCTTGGCTGAACCTAGATGCAGCCTCATTGTTCAGGTAACGTTTTTCTTTAAACTGTACAAGCAAAAGATTTTCCCTTTTTGTTCTGTAACCAAAAATTTGACTGGCAGATGCCTGGATGGAGTGGCTTATCAAATGCAAGAGTAACATTATTTGGTGATGTGTACCCATTGTCAAAAGATGAACAGGTGAGTGTCTGACTGATTGCTATTTGATCCCTTTCAGTTTGTGGGTTGAACATGATCTTCACCTGCTTAAGATATCGCTATATCTGTGTAATGGGTATTAACTTCTCGGTTTCTGGCTTACTAGGAGTGGGCCCATAAGCAGTATATAGCGAAACATCAGCATGGGCCTTCTGAGCAGTGGGGAAACTTTCACTATTTCAGAATGCAGAACATAAGGTTTGTTTCCGAACTAGTGCCTCCTAAATTACCGATACATATAGGACGATTGTTTGTCTCCTCTTACTTACCCATTACATACTCAAATGTGAATATTGGCAGTGATATATATTTTATTGGAGGCTTTGGCACGGTCGCTTGGGTTGATGTCAAAGAGTATGAGACTTTACAACCAGATAGGATAGCCGTCGATGGTGGTGAGAAAAACCTCAAGGTGCTTTATGTCAGACCCTCTGTCGTCTTATAGACTTCAATAATTCTTCCCTCCTTTTCGTGTCCTTACATAAATTGAAGTAGGCTCATACTCTTACCTTTTCAACATCTGATAGGAACTAAACGCCATGTTCTCAAAGCCGCTTAGAGAGCTACTATCTACTGAATCGGAGGTAGACGATGCTGCTCTCATTTCTATAGATAGCAAAGGGATAGATGTACGGATTCGTCAAGGGGCTCAGGTAAAATAACATTGTATAAAACAATTTTCTCCAGTTGATGTGAAACCCTGTCTTGATCAGCCTCTCTACTGTTCGCTTATATGCAATTGTTTGGTTTTTTCAGTTTAGCATACAAAGGCTAGCATTTGAGGAAGGTCATGGTGTTGAGACGCTTGAAGAAGCTAAATCGGCACTAGGGAAAGTGATAGAGAGGGTCAAGCTAAACTATTTCCAGAAATAATCAAGGTCCTGGAATTTGCAGATATGACAAATCCCCTTTTCCTCTATAGAGGGGTCTACATAATCTAGTAGGACCAGTTAAATGTTGTTTGGTTCCTGTTCTCCTTTTTTGACTTAACTCTCAAATTTTGTGGTTTCTACCTGTTTTGCTCTCCTTTAGTCCTTTTGTAGGAAACAGAAGTTACAAAAGTCAATCTGGAAAATATGGAACTAAAATCTGAGTTTCTAATAAATATTTGGGTGCTACTTATGTATTAACAAAGCCGTTTGTTAATAGTTTCGGAAAGATCTCACGAGTTTATTTGAGTGAGCCAAATGGTGGGGGAAGCTTTGTACTTTATTTCCCTGTTTGATTGCAACTACCAAACAACAGCGATTGCTTAAGACCCACAACAGTCACAAACTCAAATAGTCATGATTAATGGACAGCCATTTTGAATAGGGGTTTCCCCTCTCGCCATTTATTTTCGTACTATCCATAGAAGCACTAACCCATCTCCTCTCTAAGGTGGAAGGAGAGGGCAGATTATCGCTTGTTGATGACATCATGCTCATATGTCCAGCTTTAGATGAGCACTGTGAAGCAGTTTTACAGATTTTTAGAGGATTATATGAGCAAGTTCCAGGGTGAATGATTAATGTTCTGAAATCTGCCATCACTTTTGGATCACTGGTGCAGGAGGACTTCTTTTCTACTTAACTTCTGGATTTAGTTTACAATACAATATACAAATGTCCTACCAAAGTGGAAGATAACAATTGTTTGTGTAGTGGGATGAGTGTACGTAAAGCTAAAAGAATCTCAACTTAAAAAAGAATGTTGCCTTTTTTGCATCACCAAAAGGAGATTGATTGGTTGTCTCTCTCATGGTCATGGATTCAGCCTCAGTTTGGTTCTCCACATCTCTGCAATGACCTTGCGTGGCGCGGGATCATCTGGACCCTTGTCTCGTTGCCCTGAGGTGAAGTATAACTGTCCGTTCCAATACCCAACCAAAGTAGTCTTCACACGGTACGGCAACTTTCCAATCACATACCATTTCTGCAGAGGGAAAAAAAAACTCAGCTACTGTTTACACTTAGTAACAAGTTAGAAAGGGTTGAACGCAAGCCATTGGGATTTTTTACCATTGTATTCAGGTTAAACTGGAAGATTTCGCCAACAAGAACCATCTTCTTGGTTTCAGGATGCTTCTCTGTTGTCCCTCCAACGATTACAATGGAATTGTTAACTACTTTCCAAGCAAATTCAATATGGGAATCCGGTTTAGGCATCGATGGCATAGTTTTCCACTCCATTTCCTCATCCAGCATATAGACGTCACTGAATACCACCTGAACCAAAGGTGAAAAAAAGGACACACACGACATTCATTAAATGGCAATACGAGAATTTCACCAACATAAGAGTCATGCTATTCATTCAAAGAGGTATACCTCCATACGGCGTGAGCATTTGAAGATGGGAGATCCTGGTTTTGCCATGAAATCACCTTCTTGACCACCAAGGACAAAAAGACGGCCATCTACTACTACGCATGCTCTACAGTCACACGAACAGTCACAAATTCAAAATAAAACGACTGATGGTGAATGAAGCGATAAGGATGATCTGCAACAGCCATCAACAGAACTGTAAAAATAACCTGTGAGGTCCTCCACGAGGGATTGGTATTTCACTTCTCCACTCCTTTTCCAGTGCTTTCCCATCTTTCACTGCAATACTCCAGTGTTCAAGTCCTGGTGTATGTCGATTCTCCTTGCTTCCACCCATCACATGGAGTCTACCTCTCCACAGCTGAGTAGCTGGAGCATACCTGAGAGCAAAGAAACCTTGTCATTCAATATCTATGGAGCAGAAAATTGTTATCCAAATGTTCTAAATCACCATCTCTCCAAGCCAAAATGCATTGCCTTGTTTCAAAAATTACCTAGGAACTGGTAAAGGAATGAAATCACTCCACGTATTTGTATCAGTGTCGAGCACAAATGTCTTAGCCGTAGGCCCTCTACATTGAGGACCATATTGACCAGTAACAATGTAGATATATCTCCCATCAGTTACCATCCCCAAATGTGAATGTGCCATCTCTTTAGGCATATCAAATCTTCTTCCCCATGTATTATCTACGAAATTGTATATATCAACATGGGAATGTACCTATAATTCAAACACACAGAAAAAGCAAATCCTCCTCAGATCCATTCACACAACGCCACTAATAAAAAAAAACTAGAGAGGCTTACAATATTAATGGTGCCATATCCAGCAAACACATAGAGCAAATTCCTAATCTGAATTGCAGCTCCATCAAGACGAGGCACAGGAGCAGGTGCCATCTTCTCCCAATTAAGTTGAGGAGCATCCAAATCTTGAAACGTGTTAGAAAGCTTCCTTTCCTTCACAGTACCGTCTTTCTTCTTACTATCTTTCTCCTGAAAAATCCAATTTCTGAGCTAGTTCTCTTTTGCTCGAGATCTAATTACATCAAGAAGAGAAAACATGGAACACTTACATTGGACTTATAAGGCGGGACTTTCTCAATGACGGTGGTAACAGAGGAAGGAAGAGACATCCCCATTGAGGAGAAGCGATGAGAAGAAGCCCAAAGGAAGTCTGCAACAAGTCCGGCGGCTAAAAGCGCCAGGCATGAAACCAACACAACTCGCCCACAATTCTGCTTCCCCGTTTGCCTCACCATTATTTCTCTGTTCTGTCTCTAAATTGGCATCTCTCTTTAGGGCTTCACAAACTTCAAACAAAGGTTAAACCTTTCGTTTCAGGCGAACTTGTTGAAGATAAAGCAGAGAGTTTGGAGGACGAAGAGGTGGACAGATCTTGATCTCCGACAGGACGCAGAGGGCAAAGCCGAGTTTTTTATTTTTTCCTCTGCTTATATATTTTTCTTTTTTTCCTTAATTGGTTAATTTAATTAATCAACTTTTGATTAGTGAGCAAAGCCAACATTTTACACACACGGTTTAAACGCAAAACGCAGGGTCACTGTTCCCCTAAATCCTCGCCGCCGGCGTCTCTTGTCTCTCTGGATATCAGAACCGAATCCGTTGCGTTCTCTTCTCCGGCTGAAAGGTTTTGGCTTTCTTCCTTTCTGACATATTTGATTTCCACATTCTAATGGGTTTGTGTTAGTTGTTGGTTACTCGTAACGCTTGTCTCTGCTTCCCTTCTTACAAGAGTCTATATTGTATTAAACCCTCTAGCTCTTTAGGACTGTAGGTCTCGTTTAAAGAATCCCTCCTATGTTTGTGTTGTTTTTACTCTGTGGCTGCACAATTTAAGGTTTTGGTTTGCTTCTGGTGTAGGTGTTAGGGTCTGTTTCTGGAATGGCTCAGTGTGTAGGATCATCTCTAAATCCTTTGAGAACACCCCAGGGGATAACTAGGACAGTGTCTGCCAAAAACTCAGCTTTTGCATCGGTCTCGTTTCTGAGAACATTACCGGAGTTCAAGAAATACCCAAAACCGTCTTCATTAGTCATGTCTTGTCAGGGTTTTCCCCAAAGCCATCAAGAGCAGCGACAACAACAATTGTCTCTTGACGATCTAGTTACTAGTAACCGTAAAGGAGAGGTTCTTGGCACAATCAAAGACTCGCTTTCTAACTGTCTATCTGATACCAATCTTCTAGCAACTGTTCCTGGTTTGAAATCTAGAATCAAGGGAAAGGTTTGTGGCGTTTCCTTTTTGTTCTACAAAGACAGATGCTAAACCAAGCAAGTATTGATTGAGGCCTAATCGCAGTAGCAAAATGGATTTTGCAGGTCAGGGATATCTATGATGCTGGTGATTATCTTGTTCTTATTACAACTGATCGGTTGAGTGCATTCGACAGAAATCTTGCTTCAATTCCCTTCAAAGGCCAGGTTTGTTTTTCTCCATAATTGCACTGTATGTTCAGGTTAGATAGCTTAAAGTGTTGCAGACATATCTTTATCTTTCGTTGTTAGATCTATAGATTAAACTGCTACGGATAAGAAATCTGTTCTGCCTAACTTTCAGGTTCTCAACGAGACAAGTTTGTGGTGGTTCAATAACACACAGCACATAACCCCAAATGCAATTGTGTCCTCTCCTGATAGAAATGTTGTCATCGCAAAGAAATGCTCAGTCTTTCCGATAGAGTTTGTGGGTTAGTAGAAAGTACCTTGTCAGATGCTTCTCTACGTAGCCTCTATTTTCCTTACTTCTAACCTGTGTCTTTTATGTCTCTGTCATTTGTAGTCAGAGGTTATGTAACTGGAAGTACTGACACATCTTTATGGACGGTATACAAGAAAGGTGTTCGTAACTACTGTGGGAATGTGCTCTCAGATGGTACAGATTCGTTTGTTGCCTTCGTCTCAAAGTGCATCTCAGAAGATCATTAATATACTGATTACTGAAATTTGCAGGACTAGTAAAAAACCAGAAGCTTCCTGCTAATATTCTTACACCAACAACCAAGGCTGAGGATCATGATGTGCCCATCACTCCAAATGAGGTCTAACAATCTATAACTAAGATAAAAAATGTAGAAACCCGAAATATGAAATGAACATTTTTGAATCATTAGTTTGTTACTCAGTGATCTGTTTTTAACTGTTAGACAAGAAGAATTGTACCCAAAATTGTTTGGTTCTGTGTTTGCCTCTTATATGCCAATGATTCTTGCAGATTGTTGAAGGTGGATTCATGACTCAAGCTGAATTTGACGAAGCAAGTATGAAGGCTTTGAGCTTGTTTGAATTTGGGCAGGTTAGTTAAAACTCCTTTGTCTAAATCCGTAGACTATAATGGTTTTGAGAAATCTCATGATTGCAAAACACAAGAGATCAAATTCTAAATATATTCTGTCTGCTTCAATAGTCAAGTGTTGTGCTTTCTTGGAAGGTCTAATATATCCTAAATTATTTTGCTTGCCTCAGCGGGTCGCCAAGGAGCATGGACTGATACTAGTAGACACCAAATATGAGTTTGGTAAAAGTAGTGATGGCTCGATCTTATTGATTGATGAGGTTAGTTTATTTTCTCCTTGTTTCCATGTTCATCTCAGGTGAACACAAATTTGCACAACTGCCAAAATTACCAATCAGAATATCACCTACTGATACACTTTGTGCATAGATTCATACGCCGGATTCAAGCAGATACTGGCTTGCGGGTTCATATGAAGAGCGCTTCCAGAGAGGCCTTGAGCCTGAAAATGTTGATAAGGTGGGTCACTTACTCACGTTTCCTGATTTTGCTATAAACCCTGCTCAAGTCGTCACATGTTCACTCTTTGTTTCATCCAAACAGGAGTTTCTTAGATTGTGGTTTAAAGAGAATTGCAATCCGTACGAAGACGAGGTATGCTTACAGCTTCACAGTGTAATTTTAAGGTTGTCCCTTTTTTGTTCTGAGGTTCTCTGTTAATAGTATTGGTGTCTCGATGTTTATATTTATCAGGTCCTTCCCGCTGCTCCAGCAGAACTCGTGACTGAACTAGCTTGGCGGTACGCCTTTTAATCTGTGAATTACATAATAAGCTGGCTTGACAACATATTTTCAATATGGAAACAAACATGGAAGACAAAGTTGTATACGCTTTGAAGATTAAGCATTCGCTGGACTCTGTTAGCTTTTGTTGATAGTATTGGTTCAATGAACTGATGGAAGAAATTGTGATGTTGGCAGGTACATTTTCCTATACGAAACTATCACTGGATCAAGAATTGACATTTCCCCTGCACAGGTATGATACAGTTCATCCAAAGTCTTCTCTTTATCACTTATGTGATTTTTTACCTTATAGATTTTATCAGGGTCTAAAGTGTATTGATCCGTGGCTCTATTGACAGGAACCAATACATGACCGAATTTCAAGAAACACAAGCCAAGCACTTTCATCTCTGCGTCAACTTTGATATATGGTATGACCTCAAGTCAGGGAGCCAAAGAGTTTGAATCTGGTTTCTTGTTGGATTTCTGTCACATTGTTATCTATATTGTTATGAATTAAAGATAGCTTAGAATTGAGCCGTTTTCAACAAAAGTTATAGTTCTATTGACTGGGTAAGTCGAATCAACCCTAAACAAATTCATTTGCTTCCCTTTGTGACATGGACTTGGCCAATTCGTATATAGAGTTGTATCAGAAACAGAACGGATCATTCTTGCTTTTGATCAACCCTGTCTACAAAAGATGGCTTCAAGAACGAACAAAACAGAGACAGAGATATTCATTTATACTGACAACTAGCCTTGTCCATAAGCAGGGCTTGTGACCCAGTAAAAAGATGAACAATCAACAGACCAAAAACTTAAAAGGTTTCAGTCAATGTAATTGTTGTGCCTATCAATGCTCTGTCGAGGTTAGTACTTAGTTGTAATTCTATTGCAGATTGGCATTCCACAACCGCCTTTTTCCAGATATTGTAAAGTCCTAACTGGCTTCTTTCTGTTCCCATGTTATAAAACCATCTTTAGCTTCTACATATAAACAAAATTCTTCTACTTCCCTGCTTTTATCAGTCTCTACTATTCTGCAACCAAAGATTTTTAAACCATGCCAAGCGTTAACAATTAAAAACCAATAACATTTTGAAGCAGCATGACTGAAACTACATACCTTATCACCCATTCACTTGTTTCTTACTACCTCTATCGGCCCTGAAAGTTCCAGGAAGAGTCAGAGGTGGTCAATGATTGTTATATACAAACATAGTTGACTTAACAGAGATTTTGCACATACCGATAGCTAGGCTGATTGAACTGTTGAGGCTGGCTTGTTTTCCGCAGTAACAGAGAGACTTGCACAGTTCTCTTTCTCAGACTCGGGCAGTCGGGTTTCACCGGTCTTTGATGGAGAAGCAAAGAAGCTATCAGGCAGACTGTTCTCCGTTCTCGTCTCTTGCCTTGAGCAATGATATTAAAAGCATTGATAAGCATAGGAGTAACCAGTACTGAATCCAAAACCAGAGAAGACTTAACACCCTAAAAATTATCAGAATTAAATTAAATATACCCTTTGTTGAAATAGTTACTGCAGTCACGTTCTTGGCTACCATTATGTTCAGTCTCATTCAGACAAGCTTGGTTTGCTTCAGACTGAAAATGTCCTGAATCACCATTACCTGCTAAGAGGAAGCACAGGAGAGGGGAAAAGTAAATCAAAGCAAAGAGAAGAAAAGTATAAAGCCAAGTTTCTATGTGAAGGAGAGAATAACCTTCGATGACTTCTTCACCAGCGTTTTCTGATCGAAAGAGCATACTTTGATTGACACGAGCAGGAAGATGAACAGGGGAGCCAATTGAAAGACTACGCTGGTGATGGTGAAAGGACTCACTGTCCATGTCTGGCAGCTGCAGATTCAGAAATCTTTTCCTTTGGAATTCTATTGCTTGCTGCAGGTCAGCTTGCTCAGCTTTTCTCCTCATTATCTCCTGTGTGTTAGAAAACATCCTTGGTGCTGGTACCAAACAAAACAAGACTTGTCTAAGTAGAAAGAATCGAAACAAGAGATTGAACTCTAATAATCCACGTGGAGGAAAGAAATTCAACTAACCTAGGTGACAATCAAAGAGATCCCTGGAATCCATTCCTCTTCTGCTCGAACCAGGAGAAAAGTTCCCTCTCTCCATCTGCTGCAGCAGTTGTTGTTGCTGCCTCCTGCTATTGTTTGATAGAAATTTATCATAAGAATAGGAAAACACAGAAGAGAAGAATGTGAGAAAGAGAGAAAAGCTAGATAAGGTACGGTGGTTTCAACATACTTTTCAAGGATTCTTCCTTTTTCCTTGTATGGTTTTACGAGCACACGTGAGTCACAGATGAAATGAGGGTTGCCTCTGGCCAATATGATTCTCACAGTTTCAGCGTGGACAAAAGTGACAAACCCAAACATTCGTTTCTGCTGATATGGAATCCTAACATCTTGCACTGGTCCAAAAGTGCTACAGCAAAACAACAAACATGTTTAATCCTAATAACGTTCACCAAAGTTTTGATGATGAAAAGACATAACAGCTTTGTAACAATTGTATTACAAAAAGATACCCAAAATAATTGGAGACATCTTCATCAGTGAAGGAGCTGTCAGCTGGGAATGTCAAGTAGATCTGTTTCGATGCAGAGTTAGATTTATCTCCCATGCCCATAAAGTCCTCCCTTTCATGCCGCCCTGGACTACCAAACCAGTAACCCTCTTCCCCATATTGTCCTGCTCCTCCTGATCTGCAAAAACAAACACCAAGAAAACTAAGAATTAACACCATCAAAGACAAAATCAAAGTCTTGTTTTACTTGAATGGTCCAAATTACTCCACCATACTTGAAACATAGAACAGACTTAAACATTAGAATAATGCAAAACATCATTGGCATGTAATGTAACAACACCCAAAAGTAGTAAACCATGCGAAGAGACTTCAACAACAACAGTAATGTGCGCAATAATTGGCATCTAAATGCACAAAGATAAAAACTTTACCATGATTCACTGACAGAAACCAACCCTCTGACCAATAAAAACTACTTAATTCGAAATTTAGTGTTGACAAATATGCATATCTAGGCAACAAGAGAGCATCATAACATAGTTACCTTTGTGCATTACGGTGATGCAAGAGGAAATTGATGCCTTTGTCATACGACATTGGAGAACCACCAGCAGCCAAGTACTGAGCAGCGGCCATTCTCTGGCGTTGAGCCATCTTCATCCTCGCCAACTCCTCTTGCTGTCTACTAACAAAATCCGGCGAACCAAAACCACCAGGAGAGTCGAAATCATCACCGAGTGGGAACCTACTGTAACCAGCACCGCCGAATCCAGGCTCCTCTGACCCAAAAAGAGCATCACTGGCGGAGAAACTCCTCTTGTGCGCATTAGCATCGCCATTGTCGGCAGAGAGGACAAAGGGATCCGCAGGAGAGTCGTCGTTGTTCTTGGATTCGTCAAGAAACGACAAGTAGTTCCCAAGTTGCTGCTCATCGAGGAAATCGCCAGTGGGTTCACCGTCTGAAGCGAAAAGAGACGAACTTGCTTGAAAAGGACTCATGTTAGGGTTACTTCCGAGTGACCCTTGAGTGTTAAGAGAAGGAGACAAAGGGTTGCTGTTCCTCGAAAACTCCCCAAACCCATTCCCAGACGGAGAATGACGGTGGATGTTAATGGGTCTGGAGATAGGATTCAATGGCGCCGTAGATCCATTGGAGGAAAGACCCAGAGCGGATTTAGCCTTGAGACAAACGGACTGTAAGAGAGTGTCTGGTCCATGAGCAAGACGCATCATATCTCTGTTACCCAAATCCTGTAAGAGTAAGTAACCAATGATCTTAGAAGCGAAATCAGGCTCTAAAGTCCTGATTTTTGTGAAGAGTATGGAAGTAGGATCTCCTGGATCCATGGCCAGATTCTGAGGGGAACAAGAGATTGAGAGAAGGAGAAGAGAGGCTTCTTTATTTTTTTTGCTGTGAGAGAGTAGTGGGTACTACTTGGATTTTTTCACTTTGTTATATATAATCTAAATCTATGTGTTTTTTTGGAGATTTGAGTATGATTTTGTCTTGTAATGGGGAATTCATTTTTTAAAAAAAGAAAACTACTTTCGTAATGTGTTCTTTCTTTTCGGGCTCTGTTGTTTTGTTTATTGGGTTTAGGGTTTTTTTTCTTTTTTTTCTTTCTTTTCTTTCTCAACTTCTTCCACACTCCGAGCGGGATTATAGTTAAAAAATCCTTCTTTTTTGGGGCTAGTCAATATTTTTTGGTATCTTTTTAAACAAACTAGAGGATTATTGCCATTGGGTGCATGATTTTTTTCAGATTTTAATAGATATTCCGTATTTTGTCAACTAGTCAAAACTTAATTAGATGAAAAGGTTTGTTGTCAAATCATTCATCTATTTTAAATGTTTTACCAAAATTAATTGTTACTTTTTCAAAGTTTATTTTAATTCATGCGTTACCAGATTACTATTTTACCAAAATTAAGTGTAACTTATTCAAAGTTTGTTTTATTTTATGCGTTACCAGATAACTATTTTACCAAAATTAAGTATCATCTTTTTTGTTAAATGCTCCTTTCTTTTAAATTTTAACATTTTTCATTCATAAAAAAAAAATGGTCTCCTTCATAAAATTTTTAAAAAGTTATATTCAACAATAATTCAAACAAACAAAACAAAGTTCAAGAAACAAAGTCTTGGAATAGAGAGGTGAAACGGATAGAAAGAGGATGTCGTGTAAAATTTGAAAAACAATGAATATCGATGTCTCCAAATATGTCGTATAATCAAGATTTGGAGACATCGATGATTTTCATTGTTTTTTATTTTTACGCAATATTATGTTATCCGTTTCGCAACTCTATCTCAAAGACTCTGTTTAACGAACTTTGTTTTGTTTGTTTGAATTCTCATTGGATATAACCGTTTTTTTTTTTACTTTTATGAATGAGACCGTNAGAGAGTGTATATATATATATATATATATATATATATATATATATATATATATATATAACAAAACAAATGATATTCAGTTTTTGTAGAGTAGTAATCTTATAATGCATAAATTAAATAAACTTTGAATACATAACACTTAAATTTGGTAAAACATTTAAAGTAGATGCAATGATCTACAACAAACTTTTCATATAATTAAATTTTATAGTGCTTACTTCTAATGTTGGCTGTGGATTACATTATAATCTCTAATTAAGGATGTTGAAGAAAATGTGGCATTAGACATATTTGTCTAGTGTTTACCTCTAATGCTTGGTTTTTGCATCATCTCTGGTCATCATACTTGAGAAAACACAACGTTTCTGATTTTCTGGAGGAGAACTCGACTAGAGTACTTTTTGAGCACACACGAGGTACCAATTACTTAAGTGACTATTATTCATTCCAAAAGAAGTCAATAATGAATTTAATTTGATCTTACTCTCATGGAATCCAACCTTTTGGGATGTTGTCCTAATAGCTACCCCTGGACTAATTTGTTATGCCAAGAGCCATCTCCGTTGTGTTTAATGTGATTCAAAACAAAGCATGGTGTCCATGAAAACGTCTATGGATCTATAATCATTGACAGACATGGTTTCCTCCATATATATATGTTCAATAATCTTAGTCAGTTAGATACAATATGTCCCAAATTTTTATACAATATGATTAGTCATTTTGATTTTTTTTTTTTGTTAGAATCATTTTGATTAATATTGACGAATATTCTAGTTAATATTGATTTTCAAATAAAAATAACCATAATAATTTTAAAATATCATTTTTTATATAAATAAAGACAAATAATTTTATATGGTTTGAATTCCGTCAAACCAAAAACTTCAAAAATTGAACCATAACCAAACCAAAAATACGATTGGTTTTTATATGGTTTGTGTTTTTATGAAATTAAAAACCGATGAAACCGAAATGTATATGAATTAAAACCAAAACGATTTGTTTAATCTTGCGCTTGGTTTGTGTTTTTATGAAATTACAATCGATGAAACCGAAATGTATCTGAATTAAAACCAAAACGATTTGTTTAATCTTGCGCTTGGCGCGGATCAAAACAATATACACAAAAAGCCTTAATTGATGTGTGTTCTCTTTCGGATCAAAACCACACTAAAATCCTTATCGCCATCGATGTTCTATTTTCTTTAAAAATTATGTATTACTCAGACCTTTCTTTTTTGTCACAAGAAAATAATAAACGTGACACATATAGTTGTATGACGTGTCTATAAAAAAAATCTCTATTATACGTTAAATCGATAAGTATTCTCTTTAACTTTGTGTTCAAAATTACATTGAGATTTGTATATGCAACACCATCACGTAATGTAATAGTCTTTTACATATTACAAAACTAAATTAATAATTTTTTACATTTACGTTAAACACAATAATTCACTTGTACAACATAATCAAATGTATACTAGGAACAAAAATTACAGTTAAAAACATGTTTATTGTAAATCCCGCATTTGACGCATATCAAAATCTAGTCCCAATACATTGGAGATGCAAACGGGAATAGGGATAATACGTTGTATTGTACTTGTACATTATATATGATAATGTCGCATAATCGTTGAATTTTGACAATTTCTTTTAAATCAATATAAATGAGTTCTTTTCTTTTTTAAACAACTAAATTTCCACTAATGAGAAGAAAGGTCATCTAAAATATAATTGTGCTCTTAAATTTCAAAATCTATATTGGAATTTTGTCAAAATGATGCAACAGATATTTTGGAATTCCATAACACGAAATATAGCAAAAAAGAGATTATAATCTCGGTAGATTGGAGATGCAAATGGGGAATAAGGATAATAGACTAACTATTTTATTAGTGGCTTCCGTTGTTTTAGTGTTGTTTCTAGATTTTTTTTTTTTTTTTTTTAATAAGTTTTGTTTCAAAACATTTGTATTTCAATGTTTTCTTTATGTAATTTTAGTTTCCATAGAAATAAATAAAAATAGATAAATCGGATAAACCGCAAGTCATCATTTAATAATTTTTAAATAAGAAAAATACTATTTTTGTTAGAAAAACAAAACAAATAATCCCTTAACCAATAATTTCTTTTCATCGCAAAAATCTAGAACCGGACTGCTTCGATAAGTGCGCATACTTTCCCCTGACTCACTAAGACCCGCGCGTGACATAAATTTTATTTCTACGTCCAAAAATATTCCGCTACGATAAATACACTGAGTGTAAACTACTCTCTTCCGATCTTAACCGTTAAAAATTAAACTATAGCAGGAAGTACTTAAATTGTTCAGATTTGTTTATGGGGACACGTGAGGTTACTCAATGGTCATAGTCAGTTTGACCAGTATTATTCGCCAGCAGAAACCATGCATCAGACAATTATGAAACCAAAGTAAATGCTCTTCTTCATAGAAATAAGAGAATTTTTTTTTTTTCACTTTTTTTCTGTAACTTGAGGTGATAAGAAAAAAAAAACATTATTTAATGTCTAAGTAAATAAGAATTTAAAAAGTGTATTGAGATTTTCCGGAAATGGATAAAACAATGATGACTATCAAAGGACCAGTATCTAACATTTTAAAATTAAATTTCGGGTCTATAAAATTTTAGTATCCTAAGTGCATGAGTAGGTGTCACATCATAAAAGCCAGAAACAAAATCATGTTACAATTTTTGAATGAAATTTAATTCGTTGAGGATAAGCTTGTGGTCTCTCTCTGATCTAAGCTTTAGTTTTCATAAATCATTCATTTCCAGGTGAAAGATACAACTTGCATGTTAGAAAAAACCAATGGCTTAAGCCCAAGAAAGCCCAATACATTTTTGAAAGAAGTGAAACCTTCCTTGTTCCGGAGTTGAATATAGATAGATTTGGTATGATTCGGTTTAGTGGACTAGATTTAGTATAAGTGTACAAGGTTTAAAGACATATATAGTCTTGTCTCTTTAGAGTAATGATTGAAGAGCCTTTTTACGTAAACTAGATCATTTTTTGCGATGCTGTTTTGTGGCAAAAGCAATCATCACACTGTCAATTGTTTATACCAATGATTTCAAAGAAATAGTCGACTCCTTTTTTTTTTTTCTTTCTTTTTCATTTTTAGGCCTGATTTTACCTGGCCCGTACAAGTAGAGAATAAAAGAACTTATCATTAAACGATGTGAAAAATCACAATTTTATCTTTAAAGCTCCTACAAACTATTGTTCTGGTGAAGGGGACTCTCTGTTAACTTATGTTTATTAATATGTTCAATGTTTAAAAGATAAAATCATGTTAACTTATGACACTAATGTCGTCACTATCTCACATCCTTGACTTTTGTGTTCCTTGAGAACACTAGATTAGTTGTAGCTTGAAGGAGAAAAAAAGACCACTAGATTAGTCTTGACAAAGAATCTAGCCACGGTTGCATTTAAGATTGATAAGACCATAAATAATTTTGATTTGAGGGTATATAGTCTAGTCTATACATATATTTTTCTTTACCGTTTAATAGCCATATGATGTATTTAAATTTGAGGCGCCAGACTAATGTTTCACTTGGCTATTGTGGAAATTGAAGGAATGCAAAAGTTTATATGTTAGGATACAACCTACAAACTAGAGTCATAAGAGAGAAAGAGTTCATGAGGTGCACTGGTCCAATACAAAATTTTCTGATCGAGATTTGAAGAAGCACAAACCACAGAAACTGGTACTAGTGAGCTTCTCCCAGGTAAGAAGGTAATTAGTATTGACTAATTAAGCCAGTTCAACGGACAAAGTGTTGGATCACGTAGGAGGAAGATATTCTAGGTTCCCCAACTTACCTGAAATAGGCTTGTACTATTATATTTTGGATAATTATAGTAAGTGACTTTACTAAACTCAGTTTTTTTTGGGTAATTGTGGCGTCGGGACTGTATGGGCCAGGCCTAGCACAGGCCCACTGCCGATGTGAAGGCCCAAACCACTT
>OVAF01002147.1:0-17240 GCA_900406245.1 Odontarrhena argentea | reverse complement strand
TTTACTTTTCATTCCGTAGAACTCTCTCGAATCGAACGGTTAATTTTTGACCAAACAATTGGCGCTAGAGAGAGGGGATAAGTTTTTTACTACGTGAGTTTGAAGGTAAAAAAGAAATTACAAAAGGCGGCATGATGAACGCTACATGAACGATGGTATGGAGACATGCATAACACCTTATTCACATGATTGCTCGGAGGCAGAAGCACACCAAGACACGTTGGCTCATATCTTAGTTTACTCCTGAAGAATAACCATAAAATCCCAAGGAGAGCAACCAAACCCGAAATCAAAATCAAGAGTAGTCGAACCACCGCTTGAGAAATCCCACTATAATGGCATGATATATGCTTATAAAGGGGGACAATATTCAGAAGTGAAAAGATCACCAAAAGAGATAAGTACCAGTTCCATTCTTCGTATTTTGATTTTCATATATTTATGAGCAACTATTAGTGCAGTCTTATGACAAATTGCCACTGCCAGTAGGAAAAGACATCCTAAGCAACAACGCAATGTGAATTCAGCACTAGAAAGATGCGTCTACATCATAATAAGCTAAGTTCTCTGATTTTTAACTTAATTCATGATTTCTCCTAAAGCTACAAGATGTTGCATGCATCGTTGCTTCAATGCTTCATTTATCTCATTATCTGAACATAAAACATCTCTATAAGACTCTTAATGGATAAACTCTTAAGAAAGTGGAGAACATGGTATGTCCTATTGTTGAGTACTTACCATCAATGCTCTACAAGACTATCAACGGCTAAGCGCCTTTTGGAGACAAACTCTAATGTTTGAAAGCAGCAGTAAATCTAATGCTGAAGTTGTCAAGGTGGCTGAAGTAGCTAAGGGTTACAAATTACAAAAAGTAAAGTCTTCTGGCAGAGAAAAGTGACATGTCACTGCATAGAAAATCAGAGATGAAAGCTCTCTACGGAATAGCAAGAAAAAGCTACAATCCCTGCCATGATGATTGCCCTGCAAAACAAAACAAAAGAAAACAGTCGTGGATATCTAGGGCAAGAAAAGAAGGAAGGATAGATTTCGCGGAAAACCAGCTATATCCGATCTTGGTTGGCCTTTCACCCCTAGCCACAAGTCATCCCCGTATTTTGCCACATACGTGGGTTCGGTCCTCCAAGGCCTGTTAGAGCTCTCTTCAACCTGCTCATGGCTAGATCGACCGGTTTCGGGTCAAATAGGAAGAACTACACGATCACACCTTTGGAAAGCGCCTACACCTATTGGCTTAAGCTGCTCTTCCCATTTACGGAGTCATTGGTATTGGAAATAACAAAGTGATAGGTTCGAACGACAACACCTGTTAGCAAACGACCGACATTGTTTATCTGGTTACAAAATGATGGAAAGGAAAACGACAATATTGACATCGATGTAAAGATGACAGCAGTAGTGTACAATCACTACTCTAAAGAAACTCTTCAAAAAGAAAGAAAAATCACAAAAAGAGATAAGTTCCAGTTTACTTTATCACTACTTCTATTTCAAAAAACAATTATATTTGAAGTTGACAACTGACTGTTGCAGCTGTATGAGAAATCGTTACTACCAGTAACAAAGACAGCTTTAAACAAAGCCAATATAACTCAACGATGGAAATACCTCCAGCAAATTTACGAGATAAGTTCTCTAGTAGCTATTCATTTTCTTATGAAATTATTGTTTCTTGAAAAGCCGGACGTACTACGTTTTTCAGTAGAAAAAATCTAGGAATGTAACTCTCCCTGATATTAAAGTGTCACGGAAACTATAATGTTTTCTAAGACATAATGTAGCTATGATATGGGGGCAATTACTGTAATTTAGAAGCTGTTAAAGGCTGTATACCTAACAACAGTGACTGATTCATGAAAGCAACCTCCAACAAATAAGACCAGCATGTACATTCCTCGATCCGCTTTAAACAAAAAAGGGTATGATCTAAGGTAGTTAAAGGCTACCAATGATTAACAGAGTCAAATGCTTCCAAAAAGCATGTCTACAGACATTGCTACATGCATAAGAAGAACATTCTTCACCTCGCTTAGTTAACATAAGCTCTTACGGGTTATAGGCAACTATGTTGCTTAGGCTACTACAAGCTAAATGCTTATCTACAATAGTGCACAGGTCTACAAACTAATAGTCACCGATGGCAAAATACCACAAGTGCTTTTGGAAAGGTATGGAAGGTTACATACCTAGCTTGAAGGACTAAAGAAAACAAGAGCAAAAGCTCTCGACGAAATAACAAGCAGAGGCTACGGCCCAAAACAAAACAAATTAGCTCGACACAATTCAAGAGGGAATGTCTCACAGTGACTACGGTCACTACTACAAAATAAAAAGTGAAGCCAAGACTTCTCTCTCGTTTGTTTTTACCCGTAAAGGTCAGGGAACAACTACAAGAGAAATTTCTCATGGAGAAAAAGATCATGGAGAGGAGACACAACACCGAATATCTTAAACAAAAAACAAAAGTCCTTAGCGACTAAATGAAGAGTGACCACGGTCACTACAAAGCACATCAGTTTTCTCTGCAATTACAAAAAGAATAATTGCATACAAAACATAAGCACTACGAGAAGTAGCCTATAAGGCTGTTTTCCGCTACTGTAAAGACAAAGTGCATAATATGAGAAGTCTAAGCACATCGACAAATCTTAAGCCTCTTACAGATGGCTAAAACAGATTAAGCTACTTAACAGCACAAATAGGTGGCTCATCACCACTAAGATCTCCTTATGGTTCAAGACCTAAATAGATATATCATTACATTAAAGACTGCAACGAAATTCAGGGCATGACCCTAAGACAGTTCAGATAACTTGATCATGGCCGAAAGGTCATATCAAGATTTCGATCATAGCTTAAAAGCACTACATCAAATAAGAGGCAACGTCTCCTCAGTACATGACAAGCAATGACAATGGGCAGTGTCGTTGATACAAATTGCGTTGAATGTCATATGAAAAATAATAAGCAAAAGCCTAAACGTGGAGAGATGGTCAAGCACCACACAACAACAAAATACGAGGCAAGACCTCCTAAAAGCTGACAAGCAGTGACAATGGCTAATACCGTTGATATATACAACTGCGACAACTGTCATAGCTAAACTAAATGCAAAGCAGAACACGCCAAAGGCTTTCAGAAAAATTTGATCATGATCAAAAGATCATATAATAGCTTTCAGCGTGACAAAAGGCACTAAAAGATATAGGCACGACCTAAGACTAATGACGAAAATTTGATCATGGCCGGAAGGTCTTATCAAAGTTTATATCATGACGAAAAGTCATATGGGCATGACCCTCAAACAATTGTGAAAATTTGATCATGACCAGGAGGTTAGATCAAAAATTTTGATTATATGACAAAAAGTCAACATACGTGGGCATGACTCTAAAGTCATTATGACAGGAAATGGCAAAATTAAATCATGGCTGAAAGGTATATCATACGGTTATACTCATTACAACTGAGCTATGAACATGCAGTCCTAAAGGAAACCAACGACTATAATTGCTGCAAAAAAGCAGTGACGGTCACAACAAAGGAAACGAGAGCGATTTTCTCATAAAAAGGTTACTGAAAATCTGACCAGGGCAAAGCTTTTTATGAAAACCAAATGACAATCATCGCTAATTCAGAAGTGCGAGACAACAGTCATTACAAAACACCCAAAGCATAAATCCGTGATGGAAATATCATAAGGAAAATATGACAACTATGGTGGCTACATTTCGATCATTGGATAGACCAATCTAGACCAAGGTCAATGTTAAAGTTAATGGAGGAAAGACTCCCAAACTGTTGAAGTGACACGGTCACTGCAATAGGAAATATGAAGCAAAGCTTCTTGAAAAATAGAAGTGACAATAGTCACTCTAAACAACAAATTAGAGGTAATGACTCAACAGAACATATTAATGTTAAAAGTCATTACTAAAAGATCAAAGAGAAATAAAAAGGCGACGTCAACTGGCACCAGTACCACCATATAAGAAGGAAAGCCTCACAAGGAAAGGAAAATGATTATGGTTGCTACAAAAATAGCAGATGCAATCACCACACATAAAGATGCATGACTATAGTCAATGTATCTATAAAAGGTGACTATGATCCTTATGAGAGAATTTGTTATCTTCGTAAGAGGAAGCAATTCATGGTCGATATAAAAAAAGCTGCTAAGCCAATAACCACGTTCCTATCAATTTTCTTTTAGGAAAAGATAAGGATAATACTTGCCACACAAGGAAGTTAGTAAAGACAAAGTGTCCAATAGCCAAAAGGCAGTAGACACTTCCCGTAAGTTGCTAAAGAAAATAGTGGGAAAATATCACGGTAGTGATACTTCGTAAGGGACAAGAGCTCTTTTATAAATGTATATGAGGCAAAATCTCATCACGTATAAAGAAGGTGATGATGATTGCTCCAAGAAAGTAATAACAACGACTAGAAAATAATCTAGGGGACAATGACTCCCTGGAGAAGCTAGTTAAATTGCTTCAGTCGCAGACCAACAAAAATCAGCGACCAGTCACTAGAAACGGAAGCCTCTTAAGAATAAGAAGTGGCAAGTGCTCATTGCAGAAGAAATGAGAGGCTAAGGTCACCACTAAATAAAGAAGAGGCAAGACCTCATAGAGAAGAGAGCACAATCGCTCCAAGATAAAAGCATGCATGGGGGCAAAGCAGAGAGGAATCACCTTGAGAAACGACATCAACTAAGTAAAATAAAAGAAGCTTGGCACTGTAAACTGCTCATTTCTATTACGAGGACAGATATAGACAGTCTGTCAAGCAACATATTCAACCATAATCCTTTCGCCGGAGAAGTTATTAACCGGGATGTCGAGCTAGTGCTTGGTAGAGGACATCTCTAAGCCTAAGACAGAAGTCAAGTACCATTCTTATTGAATAACACTGATAATGAATACTTTGTACATAGACACATACACTATGTACAAATTGTTACAAAAAGTCTCCCAATAAAAAAGAAACTGCTCAAGCATGATGGCTATAAGAAGAAACTACATTAGCTAGTGAAAGAAAAGCCTTTCAGTGTAAGAGGAAGCGATCACGATCGCACACAAGAAAAAAGAGTTCAATGAAACCATGGTCGTATACTAAGGAAAAATAATCTGGGGGCAAGGACTTTTGGAGAAAGCCTGATCTACGGCCACTAACAGAACAATGAATGTTATTACAAACTATGCTGCAAAGCACCTGAAAAGTCTGCAAATACCAGATAAGTTTCAGAACGGCTAACAAGCCACAGCAACGTGTTCTAAAGGACATACATGTGAGTATTCTCAAGTACATAACCTAAAGGGCCCAAAGTCCAAACAAGATAAGAAACTGCAAACATAAGAAAATTTTGAAGGAAGCTAGTGTACCTTATTGCAAAAGCTGAGAAGTAAGGATCACTTCATCCTCAGTGGAAAGCGAATCAATCAATTGGCTTCCTTACTGCTTTTAAAACAGCAGTGATACCCATTGCAGCATGACTGCGATTCATATCAGCTCTCGAGACTAGCTCCTTCTCAGTTGAAGGAGTCTCTAGTGATCTTGTCGATAAAGCTGGTACTTTGAGATGTAATCTCTTAAAGACACCACTGCCTTTGGTCTCAACAGATTGGGCCATATTGAAACCTGCAAAGAACAGCAACATTTGTGTCACACAAATGATGCTAAGCAAAACTAGAGAAGAACAAAAATTCAGTCTGAACACAGAGAATAGAAGGAAATCGTGGATTTCGTATAAATCTCTATCAACTCTAGACACAAAGAAAGAAGAAAAATATAAGAGATTCAACGCCTACTGGTTTCTGAGCCATCAGAGAGCTACAATGTTGGAAAGCATAAACCGAACGATTCACCTCCTTTAAAGCCTAAATCGCCACAAGATTCAGCAATGAACCGAGTGAAAACCGAATTCACGAAATCTCAACAGATTGTAGCAAACGAACTGATGGAAACGTGAATCAAGGTGAAAGAAGCCTTAGAATAAAAGCATTTAATTGCTAAAAGAGGATGAACCATCCGTTAACGTGAAGCTCTGAATAGCTTTCGGCGAGTGTTTTCGGTTAAATCCAAAATTCTTAATGTGCAAAGAGGTGTCTACGAGTTGCTGAAAAACAAACCACCAATGAGTGAACTCACCTATTAAGTAATCTCCCTTGAAGATACAGAGCTTACAACTGAGAATCCTTCTTTCTCTCATATCTCATATCTCCAAATCTAAATCCAACTTTACCAACAAAAAGCTTAAAGAGACTACCCAAAAGCTCGAAGCTAGCAAGAACAGTATATTGGAGTAAGAAGGTCCTCCACGACAGCTATGGCCAGGAAATGGAGTGAGTTATTCAGAAAGAATTTCACTTCTCTCAGGTGAAATATCATTTCAATGAAAGAACGAATCTCGACCAAAAAAATAGATGACGAACAATGCTCTTCTACGAAGGGATTTTGTCATCTGAGATGATGCTTATAGTTGGGCTTTTCTTAATTGAATCCAATTTCAAAGCCCATTGATATTCATCTCAAAGATAATCCAATTTTTTGAAGCCCATGGTATTCATCTCAAAGATGATGGACATCGACTATACTTGACAGTTGACACTATAAGAAGATCAACCAAACACAAGTGGAATCGACAAAGCATAAGATAGTGCTTGAAATTCATTTAGTCCACACTAAAAAGAAAAAAGAGTTAGACCGTGTGTCCACATGAAACTCGGAACACATGAAACTCCGAAGAAGTAATAGAATTTGGAGATTTCTCATCAAACAGCCCTAAATAATTGGGGCGACACCAAATTACATTTTTGTCTATAAGACGAAATGAAAATTGCGTACAAGTGTATTCGACGTATATGGTGCAATATCGCTTCTACTACTCTTCAATCTCTTACTAAGAAAAATAAGAAAATGAAGAGTGGGGGCAAGTTGTTGGACATAATTTTATCATGGACTAAGTTCCAGATATAATCCCATAAATATACAAGAGATAATGATTCCCGATATTTGAGGAAGATATCATATCTTGGTTAATTCGATATATTCGAAATGGATAATTTCCGGAAGAATATACGATAATTAATTCCCATTGCGATGGGATTAAAGATAAATACGAATATTTCCTATATAAAGGGCATGAAGACAAAGAGAGAAGGGGACCCCGAGATTCTCGTGACCTAGGCCAAAACCCTAGTCACTCCCTATATTTTTACTATGATCGTACCGATGAATTCCTTGTAATCAAAGCAAAAAGCTATTATAATGGAAAATCGTTGATCATTCGTATATCTTCTTTTTTACTTTTCATTCCGTAGAACTCTCTCGAATCGAACGGTTAATTTTTGACCAAACACTGTATAAACGAGAAATCAAATTCTGAGCGCTTCTTCTTTTTTTTTTACTACGGGAGCGCTTCTTCTTTTATCCAGACAAGACGCACATATTTCAAAATCAAAACCGAACCGGACAAGTTACTAGGATGATTTTCGAACCGGAGTTACCGGTTCAATTTGCCGGTTTTTCAACAATTCTTTAACATATACTACGATTTTTGACTATGATTTGGACCGGATTTGCATGTGCGGTTCGTTATTTAACCGGTTTAACGTTCGGTCCTTGACCACTTGTTTTGTCTATGACCACAACTCTGAAAAACTGATTGAAAGATGACTAATCTTTTGCCATGCCGCTCAGACAAAAAGTAGGCAATGAGTCTCTGCCGATTTGTACCTCTCTCTGCAAAGCTCTAAACTTTGCTTTGACACGAGTTTTTAAGCTGTTCTGTTTTACTCCTCTTCTCTCTTCCTCCCAGTTTCTCTAAAATTTCAAGCTTTTTCTCTTCAATGGCTTCCAGTGATCTTCCTCCACGTTTCTTCAAAGTTTACATCTCTCAGTTCAGCTCTGATTCCATGGTATGATTCTCTCACTCGTTTGTTTTTTGTTTAGTGTAGATATTGGTTTGCGGTTTGTTTTTTCCTCTTAAGGAGTTTTGCTCTGTTTCTTCTTCTTTGGTTTCCTCTGTTTGGCTTTTTTGTGGTAAAAGATGTTTAACTTTCTCTAAGAATCAGCTTAGTTTGTGGACTTTGGAATAGAGATGTTAACATTAGCTTGTCTGCTTATGTTAGTCACTCTTTAGATAGGATTTAGATTTTCCTTTGGTGACCTTTGTATACTTTGGTTTTGGAAAGTTTTGACTCGTTTTCACTTTACATACACTTTGTTGGAACCATCTGTGTGTAGAAACCCTCTTTAGCTGACTCTGATTTTAGCTTTGAGTGTCTCTTTTGTGAATTTGACTCATCTCTAATGTTTGGTTTATTGAGTTTAACAGTTTGTGCTAAAATCTATGTGTTGAGCAGATGATTCCCCTTTCCTACTACGATGAACTTCCAAGCCATTTGCCTAAAACCGCGATTCTCCAAGGCACCGGTGGATGCGTGTGGAAGGTAGCTATGAAGGAGAAGCAAGATGAGATCCATTTTGAGAAAGG
This sequence comes from Odontarrhena argentea, assembly GCA_900406245.1. Classification (NCBI taxonomy): domain Eukaryota; kingdom Viridiplantae; phylum Streptophyta; class Magnoliopsida; order Brassicales; family Brassicaceae; genus Odontarrhena; species Odontarrhena argentea. The sequence goes on along the minus strand of OVAF01002147.1, from coordinate 8,719 downwards.
ATGGACCAAATTCGTCAAGGACAATTCTCTTGTCGACGGAGACTTTCTTACCTTTGTGTATGATGGAGATTGTGTTTTCGAGGTGAGCATCTATGGCTTGGATACATATAAAGAGACTAGAGCAGTAGCTACTGAAGTTAAGGATGAGGATGGCAAAGAAGACACTGTTACGTCTCTAAGCAGTGAAGACACCGAGAAGACCAGTCCAGTCCCGAGAAACATGAACAAAGGTTTCCACAGAATTTTAGCTCTTGTCATCACTAGGGATGGTTTAATTATAGTGATTGCTTAACTTAATACTGATAAACAACAAAGGTTCAATTCACATTTTTCGCTCTTTTCATTACTTGGATTGTCTGGTGTGTTTGCTTTAGACCATACAATATTGGTTTTTAATTGCTGAGATGTTTTCAGGGAAGATGAAAGAGGAAGCTGTGGAGTCTTCTGATGAAGATAGTGACAGTGATGATAGTGATTACATTGGTGCCTTTGGGCGCTTAGATGTTTCAAATGATTCCAACAGTGACAATTCTTATTCTCCGGAAAGCAAAGGCACAACCGCTCTTGTCAAAACAACGGAGAAGAAAGGTGAATAGACATTAACTTTCATCAGTAGTTTCATCATTTGGACAATGCTAATATTTATGTTAAAATTGGTTTTTTTTTGTCTCTTGAGGTTCTTGTTACGATGTTCAAGCACATCCAAAACAAAAGAGGGAATCAGGTGAACAAATTATGGCTTATGTTCATCAATTAACTATGTCATTAGTTTGTGTGATTCTTATCTAGAAATGTTTCTTACAGTTGTGCGCAAGATCAAAAATCCAGAAGCTTACATGGATAATCCAGAAAACATATATCTCGAGACGGGTGTTAAGAACAGGAAATACGAGCTGGTAAGAGTGTGCAATAAGTTTTCTTAATATTTATTTAACTCCAATAGCTAGCTGAATGTTTTTTCTGATTTGTGTAATTCTATTGTAGTTGGTTGATGCACAACTGGTACATGACTACGAGTTAAAGTTTGCGGACAAAGTAGTGTACATAGACACATACGGGAAACTAGTAGCGAAAACAGTTAAATGGGCGGATCAACGAGTGTGTATCAAGAGATGGGGCGACATATGCGAGAGGAACAAAGTGAAGAGAAAGGATCGCATTTTGTGTGAATTCTTGCGCAAGGGAAAACTGGTTTATGCGGTAAAAGTTCATATCATCCGCGCTAGATTTCTGTAGACTTTATTAGTATAAGTAGAGAGAGTGTTCTGTTACTCACTCATCTTTATGATTTCAGTCTTATTATCATGTAATTCAAGTAAAAGTAGACATTATCATGGTTGTAATCCTCTGACATTATTCTCTGAATGTTTAGTGAGTCTCATCAGACTTAGACTTACAATATTATCATATATATCTGCATGAGATTGATTAACTGCCTATCTTCTTCTTGTGTGATTTTTTTTATTTTAAACAGAATATCTAATCGTTTAGCTTTACGTTGTGGTTCACATAATCCAAATTCTTGATTTTCTTTCCTCTAAGTACATGTGAATGGTTCGAAGACTTCAACCTGTTGATTAGCCAAACCAATCAATCAGACACAACCCTCCAGATCAAGAGACTCTTTGGCTCGCCCGTGGAACTGTTGTAGATTTGTGGAAGGAGCTATAAGCTTAAGCTGTTTGTTTCTAAAGTGAACTTGGGCAGTGATACTATGGACAATGCACTACACTAAGGTACGCAAAAGAGATTCTTAAGTGGCATGCTGAAGAAACTTCAATGTTCCAAGAAATTTCGACTATTAGCATATAGGCTACCTCGACTTCTTGATTCTTCCCAAATTGCAAAATTATTTTTTTCTTTTGGTTTGTGGAATGTATTGAAGTGTTTGTGTGTACAATAGCTTCATCTTCAAGTGTAGTGGGAAAAGAAACATACAGTACATGTGATTGATTTAATACTATTGGGGCGGTAATAGGATGGAACCAAAGTAATACAGCCCAATTTGCTGTAACCTATATTTGATTTGGCCCGGTCCAGTTCAGTCTTACCCTTTTGGTTAATTATCATTTTTGTTTGATCTAAAAGAAATAAATTATTTTAATAAAAAAAAAGAAATAAATTATTTCTGACATGAAAACAGAAGCAGCAAAAAGAGATGGTTTTCTGTTCAATAATGAACTGGACCGGAATAACATCTCCAGTTCTTGAACAAACCGGGTCGGTCTAGAGAATGTCGGATCAGAATCAGAAAAATGAAAAAGCAATGAAGGGATTCGTACCTTGCTTTTTCTGCCAAAACTTTATAACGTTAGCTTTGACTCATATTTTAGCTTTTCTGTTTAAGACTCTCACTTTCTTTCTCTCTCAAACTCAGTTCCAAGATTTTCTCTGCAATGGCTGCCACTGATGACCTTCCTCCACGTTTCTTCAAAGTTTTCATTTCTCATCTCAGCTCTGATTCCATGGTATAATATTTCCATTCTCAAAGTATTCGATTTCTGATCACAACAAGTGTCCCTTTTTCTTCTCTTAGCGTTATTGTTTCTTGGAGATGTAACAGCAAACTTCCTTTGGGTATATTAGGTTTCTTCCATTTGGTTTCCTCTGTTTTTCTTTTGTGTGTTCAAAGATGTAAACTTTCTGTAACACTCTTTAGATACTTGTAAGCTTGTATACTCATTGTAACACTCTCTAGAAGCTTAAATTTGTGGAATCTTACTGAGAATCTTTGTATGATTTGGATTCACGTTTTTTGAGTTTGAATGCTTTGATTTAAATTAGTTCCCAAAAGTTTGACTCTTTAGGCTTTGATTAAAAGTTGGAACAACAAACCCTCTGTCTTCCTTAAAGGTTTCAACTTGGCTTTAGTTTTGTATGACTCTAGATTACATTTGAGTCTCTATTTGCTTATCTTTGTGAGTGTTGGTATTACAAATAATAAGTATGTGCTAAAACATTTGGTTTTGTGCAGATGATTCCCCTTTCCTACTACGATGAACTTCCAAGACAATTGCCTAAAACCGCTATTCTCCAAGGCACTGGCGGATGCGTGTGGAAGGTAGCTATGAAGGAGAAGCATGATGAGATCCATTTTGAGAAAGGATGGACCAAATTCGTCAAGGACAATTCTCTTGTCGACGGAGACTTTCTTACCTTTGTGTATGATGGAGATTGTGTTTTCGAGGTCAGCATCTACGGCCTGGATACATATAAAGAGACTAGAGCAGTAGCTACTGAAAAAGAGAATGAGAAACAAGACAATGTTATCACTCTAAGCAGTGAAGACGAAGACACCGAGAAGGCTGATATAGTCCCGAGAAGCATCAACAAAGGTTTCACATACTGTTTAGTTTTTTTCATCAGTTAAAGAAGATTTTATTGGTGATTACTTGATATAGACAAACTTGTTTTATGTCTGGATGTTTCCAGGAAAGTCTAAAGTTGAAGTTGAGGAGGATTCTGATGACACAGAAGAAGACAATGTGTATCATCTAAGCGACAAAGAAGACACAGACACTAGTTCTGATTTCGAGATGGCTGATGTAGTTCCGAAAACCAAAAAGAAAGGTTTGTCACACTCACAATGTTTACATCTTTTCATCACTTGGATTGTTTCGTATAGACAATAATGTTTTTTTGTTTGTTGAGATCTTTCCAGGAAAGAAGAAAGTGGAAGATTCGGAAAGCTATGATGATGATGATGACAGTGATGATAGTGATTACGTTGAAGCCCTTGGTAACTTGGATGTTTCAGATGATTCCAACAGTGACAGTTCTTACTCTCTGGATATCGAACACACAACCGCTACTGTCAAAGCAAAGGTGACAGATCCGGAGAAGAGAGGTGATTATATATACATCAACTTTCATCACTTTGATCATTTGAGTAATGCTAATATTTATGTAAACTTGGTTTTGTTTGTCTCTTGATGTTTTTACAGTGCCGGGAAAAAGGATGAAAAAAGGTAAACAAATCATTGGCTCAACTTCATCATCACTAAACTATGTCATTATTCTGTATGATGCTTACATAGGTAAGTTTTTATCTCTTTTACAGTTGAGCCGAAGATCAAAAATCCAGAAGCTTATCTGGATAATCCGAGTAACATACATTTTGAGACAAGCGTGAAGAATAGGAAATACGAGCTGGTAAGAATTTGCAATACGTTTTCCCAAACATACTAAAAAAATTTGTAACTTGTGTAACCTTATTGTGTAGTTGGTTCATGCACAACTGGTGAAAGACTATTGCTTAAAGTTTGAGGACTACATAGATTACATCGACAAGTACGGGAAACTATCAGCGAAAACAGCAAGATGGAAGGATGAACGTGTGTGTATCAAGAGATGGATCCGCATTTGCGCCAGGAACAAATTACAGAGGAACGACCGCATTTTGTGTGAACTGCTACGGAAGCAAAATGTGGTTTATGCGATCAAAATTCATATTGTTCGTGCTAGATTTCTGTAGACTTTATGATTTTCATTTTGTTGTAATCAATTTAATTAACATCATTCTCAACCTCTTTTATTGAGTTTCATCAGTCTTCATCTTATTATCATCTACATGAGATTAGTTATTTGCTTCTCTTGTTCTTGTGTGAATCTGATTTTTATACCGATTATCTAGCTTTGGTTCTCCAACTCTCTTCCTCTCTGGGAAAATGAAGGAGCCAGATGATTAAAATTGCTTTGAGGCTATTGTGATCAACATTTTGGGTTAAAAAAAAAATTATTTTATCATAGTAATTAAATAACTAAATACATTAACCAACCTAAAATACATTGTGACCAAAAAAAAAAAAAAAAAACTAAATACATTAACCAACCTAAATTTCCTTACAGTAAAACCTCTATAAATTAATACTCAATAAAATAATAATCTCTCTAAAATAATAAAAATCTCCGGTCTCGAGTCGGACCAATGTAAAATTTGGTTAAATTCGATAAGATAATAAATTAATAATTTTTTTGAAAGTCCAAGTAAATATTTGGTCCCAATTATATCATAAATTAATAATCATTTATATTATGCTTATATATCTAAGATCATGTATTAAAATATAATCATTTTGTTATATTTTTTCAAAACTTAAGGTTGATATCTCCTTAAACTTTGTCTCTAATTTTATTTATTATATAAAAAGGAGAATTTTGTTATCTTTTGATATGTATTCAAGATTCTTAAAAAGTTGTGGATATGACAATTGATTATTTATGAATAATATTGTTTTAATTTCAACATCAACATTAATGATATTCGTCATATTTTCTTGTAAACTTTGAACTTACAATGTATTTATCATTTTCATTTAGATAATCCAATATGTTATTAAAACATATATATTGCGGATTTTAAGCTTAATAATCGTAACTTTGTATATATGCATTTATTTTTTATGAATTTCTTAATATAACATCATTTAATCTTCTTTTTTTTGGAAATTTTTGGATTAAAACTAATTTTTCTCTATAAATTAATTAAAATTAATTTATCGATAAATTAATATCTCTCTAAATTAATAAATTTTCAAAGTCCCAACATTATTAATTTATAGAGGTTTTACTATTTAATTTAAAACTTGATACGTCCAATATTATTTGTGATGATGATAATTTATGGCCATACAATTTTTGCTCGTTTGCCTTTGTGGGTCTTTTGTTTGTGTTTTTTTTTTTTTTTATATAATAAAACTCTTTCATTGAATTACCAAATTTTTTTTTTATATAATAAAGATTCCTATGTGGGCCTTTGTTTTTTGTTCATTCATAGTTCAGCTCCTGTAGAAGCTAGAAGATCAAGTGAATCATGCTAACTTGTCACTATATAGCCCCTTTTGTATTTTTTTTTTTTTTTTTTGAAAAGGACCTTTTGTATTTTTTGCAAGCCATTTTTTTATTATTATTTGATGTATTAAATAAGTATTTGTGGTAGTGTGTATTTGTATAGGAGTGATGCTATAACAGAGAATTATTTAATGAAAGTCACCAAACGCTCTGAAATCCAAAACTTTTGTCCTGACTCCTGATCTTGATTTTTTTTTTTTTTTTTTTTTGAATTNACTCCTGATCTTGATTTTTTTTTTTTTTTTTTCTTGAATTGCTCAGTTAATATTTAATAGGATTCTTTAGTTTCGGTTTTACACATTTGAGTTGTGTGCGTGTGTCTGTGTGTTTTTTTTTGGTCTTTGGGGTTAAAACCATTTGAGTTGTGTTGTTACGCTTTGAACAACCGAGGGTTTCATTATAGAACTTCCATATAGCATTTAATTTTGATTTGTATCACATAAAAGAGCACACATTGTGAATTTGAATTTTGGCCAGATTTTATTGCCTTGGCGATAATTATCCAACATACATATTACATATCTAATTTTGATCATTGCCTGATCTTGCGAGCAGAGCCGGCCCTAAGTTTTATAAGTTCGCAATCTAGAAAAATAAAAAAGGTTGGTTGACAAACAAAACATTACGTTTATACCATAATCTAAATAAATATTCTGAGAAAATTGGCTGAAAATAAAAAAAAATTTAAAATGGACCTCAAGCACCTGCTTGGTTTGCTTGGCCTCAGAGCCACCATCGCAAGTTGCGAGAGTTAGATAACAAATTTAAATATGAAAAATTATTTGTACCCACTTACACTTCACACTATTATTACCCCTATTATTTTTGTTAAACCAAAATGTTAAAATATAAAGGTTCTAACCTATTAGGAGATAGAGTATCTCTAGGAAATAGGAAAAAGGAAATAGGGAAATATAGTTTATATTTTCCATATATTATTAGGCAACCTAGCACATCTTTTAGGTCACGTATCTTGTATAAATACAATCTCATAAGTTTCAATACAATCAAGCTTTGAGTCATAAACTTTCTCATGGTATCAGAGCCAATATCGGCCTAAAACCTAGTTTTTCTAAATACCATGTTGTTCTCTTCTCCAAGATAACAACATGGACGAGAGTAACTCCGTTTCAACAACTTCCAGTGTTACTTCAACAGGAGACAGACCCCAATCTCCTTATCATCTTCACGCCTCGGACAATCCAGGGGCTCTTATATACTATGTTATCTCCTGAGAAAGTTTATGACTTATGACAAAGTATTTATACAAATACGTGACCTAAAAGATGTGCTAGGTTGCCTAATAATATATGGAAAATATAAACTCTATTTCCTTTTTCCTAGAGATACTCTGTTATCTCCTAATATAACCACATTAGTTTTAGAATAAGTAAATCGATTTTTTGAAAAAATTAACTTTCCATCCTGTAACGATTTTCAAAGTTGGAAGCAGGAACTCAAACTTCCTCCGATAATCTTTAATTATTATTAAATTATTTTTGTTTTGTAAATTGATAATCTTTTATTCTTTATAATCAGATGTGTTATGTGCTATCTTCATTATCTCATCTGCTTTTGTAAGAAGACAAATTAGATAGTAATTTCATTACGTTTAATAACCCACGTTTAATATTACTGTCCGATCACGTTTAGGATTACTGTTCTTTTATCGGAAGTGGACGGTTTAAGTAGTTGAGATATCATTTATAATAATTAATAAAATTAGAGTTGAAAAATTACTTCATTAAGCAATGAAAAAAAAAAAACATTAAAAATACGCAAAAAGATGAAGAGTTGGTGATCGACTGATTGTTATTAATTAAAATATTGAGGTTAATTAGTGATTAGTACTAATCCATAGAATCTAATTGGTTAATGGAAAGAAACAACAACAAAACAAAAAGAAATTGAAATACTCAAAGAAAAGTAATGACGCGGCGAGATAATAATATTAAATCGTTTGGTCAGCGCAAAAAACGTGTTCTTATTAATTCTGCACGTGCTCAACGTGTTTGTGTCACTGCCTCTTGGTGGCTAAATGCTTTCACTTCTGATTTTTTGTTTTTTTCTTTTTTTTGTAAAACTTGTGTCGAATCCTGCCGTCTCACTCACCGACATTGATACTCGCATATGTATTCTTTTTATGAAAAAGAACATATGAATCTTACATTATGGTGATATTAAGCAGTAAGCACCATCAATAGCTTAAACCAAATAATTTATAGGGAATCACAAAATTCACATTCTCATATCTTTACTCATATATACCCACTTTTTTTATCTATAAAAATATATATATCAATCTTTATCAACTAAACATTTTCAATATTTCAAAATTGTTTCATAATATTTTATTGGGGTTTAAGGAATTTTAGGGTTAAAATTTTTTAACTATACATTAGTACATATTTTTTTTAAGTATATATCAACTTAATTAGTTTCTAAAATTTTGTAAAAATCTGTAACTTGTTTTGTTAATGTTGATTTACTTTGGAGACATTAAATGCTATATAATGTGAGCATTATTAACAAATTTTTCATGCATTATAATTAGTTGATGCTTTAAGTTTTTTTTTAAGATTAATTGTGTTTTTGGTTTTCAAAGTAATTTATGGTAGGAAATAAAGTACTCCTCATTTAGGTCTAATTAAATAAATAAATGTACTAACTACTTCGGAATTATAATAGACAATCAATGACACAATAGAATATTTATCTATTTTAAAAAATTTGTGGAAAAAGAAAAACTTTATAACTCAACTCAAATGGAATGAGTACAATTTAGAACTTTAAACCATAAAACTAATTACAAAATATTTTATTGGGGTTTAAGGAATTTTAGGGTTAAAATTTTTTAACTATACATTAG
>OVAF01002146.1:0-17249 GCA_900406245.1 Odontarrhena argentea | reverse complement strand
AATGGCATTTTCAAAAATAAATTTTCATAATTATGGCATTTTTCAAAAATATCCCTTAATTGTTTTGAGGAAAAATGTAAAAAAAAAAAAAAAAAGGGTTGTCGTTCAAAAAAAAAGAAAACATGTGTAAAATTAAAAAAGAAAAAAAAGAAAAAAGNTCACACGCTGGAGTTCTGATTAATAATATAGATACATTTGTTTTTGAATTTGACATGAATATTATAGGTGCCAGTGGGTTAATATTTTTTTACTTAGAATTTGGGTAATGGAAGACTTTTAGGCCGAACCCATTATTTGGGGTTTTCTATAGTTTCTCGATGTCATATGGATATTCGATCCAGGTATTATTAATGTAGAGGATGTGACATCACATGGCATGTTGAATGTGAAAGTCTACATTTTTTTTCTTTTATCTACAACAATTCTACAATGTTATGTATTAAACTGATTTTGAAACTAGACGGTAACACAATGACGGTACTAGCACAACCCGTTAGACTACAGTCTTGGTCATGAGATTTTTTTGTTATCAAAGGTCATAAGATTAAAATTTAGAGAAAAATAAATATTTTAGATAATATTTCAGAATAACTATCATGGAAGTTTTGGTATCAGTTTATGGACATTTTAAAACTGTTGTAGCAAGTCTTAGGTTTTTTTTATGTGATGTGCAATTTAAAGGTTTAATAAAAAAAAAAATTCACACACTCTTCGCGGTATAACAAAATCAAATATAGAGAACGATATTTATAGATTTAATGATATATTAGCAAGTAAGAATTATCTGTGAAAGATATTATATATTTTGAACATATATCAAATATATATATGTTTATGTAATAATATGCTTTTCCGATGTCTTGTAACATAATAACTTTGTAACTTCGATTCGTTATAAATGTTAATATTAAGCTGGAAAAAGAGGTTGCTCTTCTTCATACATTAGTTTCTAAAGTAATATTTTTTTTTTTGAAAAGCTCTAAAGTAATATTCCAATTAATCATCTAGTATATTATATTTTGGTGTTGTAACGTAATTAAATTTCATAATTGTTAGATTCATACCACATTTGTTATTTTCATCAAATTCCACTATTTTTTGCATTTCTAATATCACTTGTTCTGTCTGGATTGACTTTATATTATGATCATTTCGTATATCTTTTTTTGTTTTGCAACACTGATACTGACAAGAAAACATAATATTTGCGACGTATCATCATTAACATATTGTAAATTAAAGGATTATGGGGATTATAATAAATTAAATTATCTCGTTTTTGATCATTGTTAAAATAATAATAAACTGCAATAATTAATGTTATATGCTTACGAAGAAGATGAAGGCAAAAGCGTTAAAATATAACATAATTCTGCTATGTGACAGTGATTTTTATATTTACATGTTATATGTATCATATTGTGCATTAATATATATATATGACGTTCATATATCTGTATTGGAGAACATATACAATGTCAAACTGAGATGAGATCGTTCATTTGTTGAATATAGATAACGTAGAATATACCACTAGCTAGGTTATCAAAAAAATTATGTTGTGCAATACAAAAATTGTAGTTTTCGAAAAAATATACAAAAATTGTAGTAACGTGTGGTGAGTGTCGGATGCTAACTTGACACCTTGTCAACATAGTATTTTTATGAAGTATTATAATTTATAACTATCGTGTGTTATAATCTAAAGGTTCATCTGTATTTAGCCCCTTAATATACTCAATAAATCTAATACACCTCACATTATTTGTTTTCTTCGATTTTGCCATCTATTTATTTTATCTTTATTTTTTACCCTAAATTTTGTATTTCTTTCTGTTCACACATATGAAATCAAACCGGATGATTACCGATCCTAAATCAAAAATTAATTAGCATTTTCCAATCGCGTTTGGAGTATTTTTAAATCATTAATCTTTTTTTTTTTTTAAATAGAGTAAAAGTGTTGTGAAACAAGAGCGATAGCTTGAAGAAAAACGAAAAAGCAATTGAGGTGAAATACCCTTAGTCTAGGGTTTCTTTAATAATCGAGTGAATAATAAACTTACAAACCTAAGACTTCTATATATACATCCAAAAACCAACATAACTTTCGACCCGTACGAGGACTGGCCAACTTGATACTACATATCTGATTTTAAGTCACTTAGGATAACAAAAAGATTATTTAAAATTCAATTGAAATCTGATGTTAAAACCGAATATATAATTTCAACTAATTATTTTTTATTAACAAAACACGATATTTAAAACGCTAATTTTCAATTTAAAAAGTCAGATCACCAGAATTAATTATATATGGCTTAGTCGAGAGATAGTTATTATAGGATAAAACATAAAGAAACATTAAATATAATGTGAAAGGTAAATAATGTGAAACGTCGTTTTTGAGTTTATTGGCAATACTATAAGGATTATAAAAACAAAGTCAACCCATAATCTAACTATCACATACTAATAAAAATTACTATATATTATTCTCCACTATTATATTAATGAAAGACTTTTATAAGAAAATGACCGTAAATGCGTAGAATATTATTTAGAAGTAGGCATGTGAATTGGATTTAAAACCTTATCAGGTACGTTACTACTAAAACGGGTTCAGACTTGGATAGCTAGTTCTATAAATAGAATAGAACTAGAAAGTATTTCAAAAGCATATTTGGGCGTAAGGACTTAATTAGTTCGTCAAGATCCATATCTATGGGGTTCCAATATCTGAAAAATAAATATTGTGAACAAAAGTGTCGACATATGAATTTAGAGACTGTTTCTTCGACTACCCACATCCCCCTTATTCTAAAGTTTGTCCAGTTTACTTAATCATAAATATATTATAACTTTATAAGAAAATCTCTTAAGTCCACTATGACCTAGCTAGCCAACGATATCAACTATATAAAAAATATAGGTTATATATTTTTTTAATGTACCAGATATAGTTGAAAATGTTATGAAAGGTCGTTAATTTTAAAGATGTTTCACGTCATTTCCGATTACAATCTTAATGTTTTTTGTATAGACATGTCACATCAAAGTTTCATTCTATTAGATAGGAAGTACTAGTGAAGAATATGTCCAACTTATCTTGTTAATTTTCGAAGGTAATAACTGGTGGAATTACTATTCAAGTCTCGATTCCAGAAATCATGGTTTGTTCGAATCTTTTTGCCTAACTTTGATAATAAGGCTCTGGATTTTTTTGCAATCGCTGCAACTAGACTAAATGTTGTTTTTAGACAATCGCAGGGTCCTTCGATAATCGCTGCTATCTCCGTTACTCCAACTTTAAATCGTTCAAAATTCTAGCGATGTAACTGCAATTATTCGCGAATCACGGTCGATGTGACTGCCAAAAGAACACAAATATCAATCATGGATCGCAATCACAGATCGCAATCGCGAGTCGCAGTCATGAATTTGGTTGTATTTTAATTTTTTTTTTTTTAGTTTTGTTTAGATTTTGGTTCGATTTAAAGGTTTTATGTGATTTTAAAATTTTATGTTAAGTTATTAAAATAATATTTCAAAATCTCTTTGAAAATCTCATCTCAAGTTATAACGTAAAACTTCTAATTTCTGAAATATTTCAGATTTAATTTGTTTTAAAATTGGATATTGTATAATTTTAAAATAAATGATGAATAATGGTGTATTATAGTTTATTTTGAATATATCAATGGTGAAATTTTTATGCCTAATAACTCGAGATACTAGAAGATACTCCCTCCGTTACATAATATGAATTTTATTGAATTTTTTTTGTTCTAAAACGATATAAGTTTTACACTTTTCTATACATTTTTATTTAATATATGGTAAAAATTGTAAAATTTAAGAAGAATTCAATGACATTTTTTTTTTTGAATTTCTGAATTACTATTGAATGGTTTAGATTTAGAGGAAAATTTATAAGTTTTTAAAATGTTGTATTTATTATAAAATATTAATTTTTTAATATGTGTGAAAAATCTAAATTTTTTTTCTTTTTTTTAAAACGAAAGGAGTATTATAAAATTTTCTATCCAATAATGTTGGATTTGTAAAAAAAAATATATATATATATTTCTCAAAATCAAGGATCCAGTATGGCCACCTAAATTTAATAGAGTAAATATGCCTGCAGAGATTATTAAAGATGTTTAACGTCATTTCTGATTNTTTTTTTTTTTTTTTTTTTTTTTTTTTTTTTTTTTTGTAATTGGTCATTTCTGAATTTTTCTTTTTTGGTCCGCGTCATTTCTGATTACATTCTTAACTATTCTTGTTTAGACATGTCATATCAAAATCATTCTATCAAAAATGAATTAAGTATAAGGAAGAATATGTCCTCTGTATCTTGTTCTTTTTCTAAGGTAGTAACTAGTAAGTGATAACATATAAAAAGGAAAAACTACAAACAGTCAACCATTCGGCTAACTAACCTTTGCAATAAAAAAAATTCAGAAAAATTCATCAATTCAGTGAATAATAAATTGTATTTTACTTAATTATGAAAAATTCCAATACCATCTAATACATAAATAAAATTTAATTAAATTTATGTTCGGGTTTGACCATATAAGTTATTACAAATATAAAAATAAATAACAAATTTTATTAGTATTGTAGATTTTTAGTATATTAAATTCACTTTCTATATTAAATTTATTTGACTTGGTTATGTCAATTTGAGATTCGCTAAATCTTGGAGGAAATTTTATAAAAATCCTCATTTTTAAAAAATCCTATGTGTTTTTTGGTCCATTTTAAAATTTAAAATATTATATACTCCCACTGTTTTAAAATAAGTGTCATCCTAACTATATTCACGCAGATTAATAAAACATATTAAAATTTCTATAATACTCCTAAAAAATTAGTTGACTCTTCATATTCTTCATTAAACTTAGGGCTAAAATAGGAAATTAATGTAAAAAACTGCATTGAAAATGTAAAACAACACTCTTTGTGAATATGAAAAAATCCTCCAGAATGACACTTATTTAAAACGGATGCCAGGGAGTAATATTTTATACGGTTTTAGGGGTTTGGATCTCCCTAAAATTCAAAACCCTAATATTTTTTCTTGAAATCAAATTTGGTAGGATTACAATATATTTTAGTTCGGTTTTTTATTTTTTTAAATAAAACTTTATTCACTTTTCTGTCCTTTCCCGCAAGATATCATTTCGGATTACAAACAGTGAAATAAGTCTAAGCGACAAAGTGAATAATAATACTAATTAAGTATACTAACAATTGAAACTCGAATGAGACAGAGATACAAAAGGAGTGAGCGAGCATTGTGGAAACTAGGCCTGGGCATTTTAACCGGAACCGAAAACCCGAACCGAACCGAACCGAACCGAAAAACCTGGTTCGGTTCGGGTTCGGTTCCAGCCAAATAACCGCATGGTTCTGAAATTTATTATCTATTGGATAATGGTTAGGTTCGGTTATAAACCGAGAACCACGGATACCCGATTAAACCCATAAGTACACATACACATTGACTCTTCTTCACCTAACAAGTGCAAAATTTTGGTTATGTAATGGACTAAAGTTACTAAGTTTGACATTTTTATGTTTCTTGTTCAAGTTTTATTCCTTTTTATGGTTTTTGTGTGTTGTTTTCATTTTATGGTGTTAAATTTTTGTTTGAAGTTGTGTATAATTCGGATAGATTAGGGCTTTTTACGGTTATAAACGGGAACCGAACCGAAAACCGGTTAAGCGGTTATTGAACGGTTCTATAAATTTGGATCCAAACCGATCCGAACCGCAGCTTCGGTTCCCTTTTGGATAGTGATTCCCTAAAACCGAATACCCGAAGATCCACGAAACCGAACCGGAACCTAACCGGGATCCGAAATGCCCAGGCCTAGTGGAAACCTAAACCATATGTAAGAGTCTTAAGGTTGGATGAATCTGAACCAGGTAGAGAGATAAGAGTCTTGAAGGAGACTACTGGCGCGGACGCGTGTTTTGAGCGTAAGAATCACTATCCAAACCTACTAATTTAGCCCTGAGTAATTAGAAGTTGGATCTCTTTCACCAAAAGATTTTTAGTTCGGTACGTTTCATCAAAAGATTTTTTTTATTATTTTTGATGGAAATGGTACGTTATATAGATAGTGGCCAAAATGAAAAAACAGTTTAGTTTATATATCCGCAACGTTTTCATGACTTCACTCTTATATATATATAGTGTTATAACTTGGTATCCATTTATAGATAATTTATCAAGCTTGATGTTAAAGCAATTCAATTCTGCTAGAAATGGATAACATATATATTCGTACTGGTATTAAAATGGGTAGGAGAGGTCTTGCGGCCGCGGTAAGAAACCCCTATAGGCTAGAGCAGTCCAAAGCACCAATTAGTACTAGTTAACAGCTTGACGCATATACCTCCATTGTACTCCTAATTAGGAAACCTTATGCCATACTCGGAACAGTAAAGGAAAACACGAATCAATAACTTAGAACACAAAACCAAAAATGCGATCAAGAAATAATATCATAGGAACCTAAAAATAGTTTGCGGAAAAGCACAATATTACGGACTCTAAAAATGCTTCTATTCGCAATTTTGTACAATCATTAACTTTATTAAATGATCATAGTCATGAAGACGATGATAAAGGTGAGCACAACAAGCAACCATTTCACTTAGGAGCAATTCTTGAAAATTAACTTCAAGTCGAGCATGAAAGGAAGGATTTTAACGCGAAAATTCATTATATGGTACAATCCAAAATGGACAATGGTTGATCTGATCTGCACAATTGTCTTTTAAAAAAAGAAAATTTAAAAGATAATTGTGCATATAGATCAACTATTGTATTTTTGGTTATGCTTTTGGGAACAACCATCAACATTGACTCAAAGTATTGATACAAAGAGTCTACAAAACTAGGAAAGAGTTAATATGCTCGAAATGAGAGAAGTGTTTGTTACTAGATCTGCTTCACGAGAGCTTATATTTATATGAAAATGTTATGTTGCATAGATAATAAAAAAAGTGAAGTTGCAAAAAAGGAAAAAAGGAAAAAAAAAAAAAAAAAAAAAAAAACTTAGAAAAAGAGAATTAGGTGAATCACAATGGTTTTATGTCGAAACTCTATACTCTCGTGCAGCATATACATGCAATATTTTAGTATCCGAGTTTGAAGAAAAAGAAATCTGGGCCAACTTAGAAACTGTAGGATATGCAAGTTAGTATGTGAGAATCATCAATGGGCCAACTTTATAAATGGACGAATAATCATGTCCATTTGACATACACCTTTGGAACAACAGTCCGGCCCGAGGAAACCTTTGCACGTCTCTGTTACCTTTCGGGAGGCCTACGCCAAGTGTCAACAACTGAACAAGACATGCTGAGATTTTTTTTTTTAATGTGAGATAGACATACGGAGCAAACTGATGTGTCAAAAATCTTGAGTGAATCTTGGTTTGTGGTGGTTGTTAGAACACACGTGAAAAATTCAAGGTAATGTACATCAAGTCCATTAGAGCATATATAAAACAACGTGATGAGCATCTAAGTATATACGTAACTTTGAGAATTTACGACCATTCTCTCACTCTCAGCTGACTCATACATTAAATTAAAATGAGATTTTGCCATCACTCTCAGAATTAAATGATATGTATTCATCACACTAAGGACAACCTCTTATATATTAATATAATCTCTGTTAAATTTTCAAACAAAACAACAGGATAACTTGTATAAAAATTTCTATACTATGGTTCTCAATGTTAATATATGAACAAGTGTGTAGAATCTGTAAGAAAATTTATGATCTTGTATAAGAAAAGTTTAATGTCTCCCTATTTTCTTGTAGTGGAAAAAAGATCAACATTTAGAGGTCTCCGGTATCTTCAAAATTTCTTTTATCTTCATTACCAATAGTCTCTAGGCATATGTTAGAATTCGCCGGTTCGAGTGGGCACTTAGAAGGGGACCATATAACATGTTGTCAAGCTCTGGTCCCGGTCTGAGGGATGTATAAGCATAGGTCCAGAATCTCTAAGTATTTTTTTTTAAAAAAAGCATGTTAGAGAGTATATTGCAATAATTAAAAAAAAACACATTGAAATATTGTAAATATTTAACATAAAAATGACAAATATAAAGATAAGGGGAATGGTTTGTACTATTATGAGTAACCGTCTAGATTTGAGTACAATTTAATATATATATATATATATATATATATAAATAATATTACTAAATTGTTGTTAAAGACAAAAAAAATAATGAGAATGATATACTAGGTCATAATTAAATAAATGCTTATTAGAATTAAAGATTCTATTCAGCTACCCATATTCAAATTTATTCATTGCTCTGTTATTGGTCCCGTTTTGGTCCCGTTTGGGATAAACAATAATAAATTTCAGAATTGACATATAAATCCTGACCTACTTTTTTATACTAATCATCCATCTTATTGGCATGTAGGCTTGTAGCACATAAATTATATTTTCCTTTAATTTGCGAATCTTTATTTTTGTGAAAAAATCTTCTTTTTTATTTAATTATTTTAGATGCCAATCATAGCACGACAAGAGCTATACTAGGAAAAGACAAGAAACATAATAAAAACAACTCTTACATATCGATCTACCATAGTACCACGAGACATCTTCTTTAAAATGTGAAATTAATGAAGACAGGAAAAAAAAAAAAAAAAAATCGAGAATGGAGACGTAAACCTAACATGGTTTTAATTTAGTTCGACATTGAAGTTCACATGATTTCAGATTAGCGGTAACCGGAGCTGGTTAAGCCCACTTGGTCATGATCGACATGCCACCACAGCCGACAAGAGTCGCAATGAAACACTTGACTTGCATTTTGATGCTACCTTGAAGCTTTGGTCCCATGAATTCGGCCGCTAGAAGGTCCACTAGAGCCATGTAGATGAGCAATCCCGCCGAGCAGGCATTGAGCAACCCAACAGTGATCAGTGCAGCGGGACTATTATCTCTGTAAACGGTCGATAGAGCGATCCCTAACGCTATTCCAAATGGCGTTGTAATCGCGAAAAAGAAGGCCATAATAAACTTCTTCTTATTTGTATATTCAGCCTGAAGATATCAAAACATTAATTGGGTATTTATTAGATATAGAATTGTATTAAAACAATTTACAGATAATAAAATTTTCTTTTAATTCTATATACCTGGAGGATGCAACCACCTAGACCCATGCCTTCGAACATTTGATGGAAGCAAAGAGCTGCAATAAGTCCTTTAATCGTACAAATGTCACTTGTTGCTCCTAGAGATAGTCCAATGACCACGGAGTGAACAATGATTCCAAGTTCCAATACCTATGCATACATTAAAATTCATATTTGGTCAGATATCATTTAAAAGGGTAACATCCATTAATATTCGGTCTTTAATACTTCTATATAGGTACTAACCATGGCAATAACTCGATATCGCCGGAGTTGAGCATTCGGGGAATCATGATCAATATCTGTGGTTGGTAATGTCACACCATTTGCGGGGCCTGGACCATGACTATGTGGGACGATCCCAACAGCGTTCTTGCTAGTATAAAGGCTAGTAGCCAGGGAGTCGATGACTAGAACGATTAGAGCGGATACCATAACAAGAAACCCGGAAAAAGAAAACCNTAGAGCGGATACCATAGCAAGAAACCCGGAAAAAGAAAACTTATGCCACGGGGTCTCTTCAAGGCATGGAGATGACAACATCTCAAAAGAATCAGGCAAAATGTGCATAAACCCGGTCCCGAGGATAATCCCGGACGCGAAACATTTAACAATAGTGAAAACGTTCCCGTCGGGTTTGAGGAAAGGCACCTTACGGCTAAAGAGAGGAGCTGCAACACCAATCATACTTGCCACTAGGATTGCCACAATTGCTATGATTTTGAGAGGCAATGCTTTGGCTTTGTTGACACACGGGTTTGTGGATTCGGCTTTGCATTTTTCTGGCATCGTTGAAGTTGCCGGAGAGATTACAAAAGAGACAAAGATAAGTACGAGGAGGATTGTTTTCATGAGAAAAGTTGAAGTACTCGAGGCCATTTTTGTTTTCTTTTTTGGTTCTTTTTTGGGTTTAGTGTGTTTATAGGATTGTTTGTGAGTCTTTGGACTTGTTAGATCAGTCGGTTTATATAGTAATGCGTGCCAGTTGTGCTCTTTCGTTTTTCGTCTTCTTCTTTTAATGTGGAGTACCTACCTCTTCCATTGATTTAAACTGAGTTACGGCACTGAGTTGTAAGTCTCAAATAGACAAAAAAAAACTAAAGTAGTCATTTCGCACTCTCTCATGAGTAGTTGTTTGTCGGTGGAGTAACTTATGGATGGTGAGTTTATACACTCTCAAAATAGTCGAACCAATAATAGACATAAGTCCTCTGATATGCTCGATTATAATGTTTCTGAAGAGAAGATGCATTTCTGTCAACAATGTCCGAGTCACGTAGTTTGGCACGACCACCGGCTTTACCGACCAAGTTATGAACTTNTTATGGATGGTGAGTTTATACACTCTCAAAATAGTCGAACCAATAATAGACATAAGTCTGATATGCTCGATTATAATGTTTCTGAAGAGAAGATGCATTTCTGTCAACAATGTCCGAGTCACGTAGTTTGGCACACGTAGATAAGGTGTTTTGTATCTCTTTGACGAGAACGACCACCGGCTTTACCGACCAAGTTATGAACTTGAGAATTTATTTGTTTCCATATCTGAACAGTTTGCTAGCAGGCACGGGCTGGGGTAAGTAAAAGCCAGTGGGGGCAAGTGCACTCATTGAATTTTTGAAAATTAATGTATCTTCTTCAATCTTCATACACGAAAGTAAATGCCACTCATCATACAATCTACTCCAAGAACCGAATTAAGTAATACAATCTACACTCATCATGTATCTTGTTTACATTTTTTTTCTTTTTCTTTTGTCAATCACTTTTTAGAAAAGATTATTTCCTTTTAAAAAAAGTTGCAGCTTTTTTATTTTCTTTTTCTTAATTTTGTGCTCTAGAGTACAAAAAAAAAAAAAGCTAGAACTCTAATATTTTGACTTTCCAAAATATTAAAATCCATCGCCAAAATCTTACAACATAAAAACCTACAGTCACAACAACAAATCCTACAAGCCCGATTTTTACAACTAAAAATCTAGAGCCAGAGCGTTTATTCTAGTTTGTTTTAAAACGGTTCTTATGGATTAGATGACAAAACTAAAATAAACACATGAATTTTAAAAAACCTAAAATCAAACTAATTTTTTACTGTTTTAACCCAAAATCAAACTAAAGTCAAAATAAAAAACCAAACATGTTAATTATTGAAACCAAATCTGAAACAAAACACCTAGTTAGTATTTGATTCAATCCGGTTTAGTTTGGTTCAGTCTTTTTTCCACATCTACATAAATAACTTGGTTACGAAGGATGGGAATATCGTTTTGAAAAACATATAAAAAATCATTAAATACATTACTAGTTTTTATTAATAATTTGTATTTCTGTAAATAGTTTTCTACTTTAACATATAAGATATATAGTAGCCATTTATATATAACATTAATATATGGTATTTCAAATTAAACTATAAATAAACGTTTAATCGGATTTTGTGAAAAAATAAATAAAAAAACAAACTTGAAAAGTGTTAAATACTTAACTTAGTTAATGAAGACCATTGTAACCAAATTGGATAACTCACGCCGAAAATTTTGAATTGAATAGTTTCTATACAACTTACATGTTAATACATATCGTCATTCTTTGGTAACATTTTACATGTGTAATATACTAAAATAAAATGAAAAATATGATACTTTAAATTTTTTTGGTTTTTATAAAAACTCAAATTTACATAAAATAATGATTATAAATAATGATTAAATTTTAAAAAGTATTAATGAAAATAAATGTATGCTTAATCACATTGTCTAAATAATATATGAAATATGTTATCTATATGGTAAATAAATACATATTAACATATTGTCAAAGTAATTTTCAATCAATTTAAAATAATTAATCATTAAAATTCTATTATTAAAAAAACTATTATATTTTCGTTTAATTAAATTTTATAAAATATATATAAATGAATTTATATGAAAATTAGAAACACATGTTGAGATTTTCATATACGTAGTTTATTTTAAAATGGTTTGATTGATCTATTTAATTAATGTGAGCCCTAATTAACTCTCCTTGTGACATATTAGAATTTTATATTCTTTGTGCTTGCCAATTAATATAATTTTTTTTTTTGGCATACATTCCTTTTTAAACCAAAATCTTATAAAAAAAAATTAAATGTGTTTCCTAACTGTAAACTGATTGCTCGGACTTGTTGAATATCATTCAAGATCCAATCTTATGGCCGACTTTTGATGTGCAGTTGAAATTTTTTTTGCAGAGCTTCGAGGGCGGATCCCATAATTCTCTCTCGTCCACACTACATGTGACTCCAACCAACAGGCGGATGGATTGACTCGTGGGGCTCGAGAGCATCTTTTTGAATTTTCCTTTGTAAATCGGCTTTCACCTTCGTGGGTGCTAAACCTTTCTTTTTTATTTTAATTGTAATGTTTGGTTAAAAATAAAAAAGATGTAAACTGATTTACATGATTTTTTCTAAAATTTCATCAAACTACTTAGTAGTCCTATTTTTTTATTCAAGGTGCCATTAATTGGTCTAACTTAATGAGTGGTTTAAATGTTTGTTTTATTAATTAGCAAATGTTCACTTTTTTTTATACACTATATAAGTTTATTCATATATCTTAATATAATTAAAAAATTCATAAATATTTGCACAAGCTTGAGAACTTGGCGTAGTGGCAAGTGGTAAGTCCACAGAAGGCAGGTAACACCAGTGCACANACATGAGATCGAACTCGCTCTCTACATTATGCATGATTTAGCTATTGGATCAATCGGTTGTGGTCCCATCGATATTAATGTGTGGTTGGCAAAAAAAAAAAAAAAAAAAAAAAAAATTTTTTAAAAAAAAAAAAAAAAAAAAAAAAAAAAAAAATAGGTTTTTTNACAAAAAAAGAAGTAAACTAGGTTATCTTTAACATGAAAATTCATTTAAATAATGTTATACAATTTGAAAATGATAATAAAAATGCATACAAAATAAATAACTTTTTAATTTAATATTTTTTTTCTTAATTTTTTTTTAGATCCGCCACTGTTTGCAGGAGTAATTTAGATATGGTGTTGATCTCTCGGACCAAAAGTAGGAGCTTTTAGCCAGTCCAATATGCCCAACCAATCATGTGGTGGAGAGAAGCTTGATGATGCAAAGCAAAAAAAAATCCAAAATTGCTTTTGAGAAGGTGCATGAGAAGAAGAGATGATCCATAGATTCATCACCATTATTGCAAAGTACAGAGTGGGCAGGAAATTTAATCTCCCCAGCTTCGTAGACGATCCCTAGCTGACAAGCGACCATGAACCACCAGCCAAAATATAAATGAGTGTCTAGGTATGTTTTTGCTTAAACCGGACCCAAGAGTACTAAGTAGTCTGGTTGTACGTATTCATGCCATTCAATTCTCGCTGATGACTAAAATTATTTGATTACTACGAATACAAGTTTACTTGCTATTTGATCACATAGGAATTTGGTAGCTAACTTGTGTAGTTATATGAACTTCTTTTTCTAATCCCTTTTGTAAAGGAATGATTGTGTGGCAGAATTTGTATTTATGTTAGTAGCTTAGTATAGTTTTCATGAAATAAACGGTGTAGTTGACATTATACTTCCTCAATTTTATTTTAAATAATATTTTAAGTTTTTTATATAGATTAATTATATTTTTATGTTTTAAAAAGATTAACATAATCAATTACTATATCTATAATCAATCAACCAATAATAATATAGATCTCTAAAGCATCACTTAAAATAATAAATAAAATTATAAAATTCTAAAGTTTTGAATACATGTTTAAATTTTAGTCGATCAGGTCACATGCATGGAGTTATTATTCACCTAGCCTGATGTAACCTTTACTCGCAAGTCGCAACTATTCGGTTTAATATATTAATTTAATAATATTTCTCTATATTGTGTATATGCAATAACGATTTTCTCTTGCAACTGATTCTTTCGTTTAAGGCATCATATATAGTCTGGTGACAAAAAAAAAAGGCATTATATGTAAAGTCAACGGTGAAAATGTGGTGAAAATGTAGATGAATCAGGCAAACACAGAATTTTCCCAAGTGCATGATATTGTATTCTCTTTATTAGAAATCTTCGCAAAATTCTTTGGATAGTTTTATACAACACGTAAGTTTACACTTACACCTACATAATAACCTCTCACAAGCTCTTACAAATTCTTTGTAGAACACTAGATTTACTGTCAAATAGAGTTAACAGAACTTTCTCGAAAACACAATTCTATCGATATATTTTCACGACCAAAACGGCTAATTCTAGAAATAAATCTTACATCGCTTTTATACTCATGGGATATAGAAATCTTCTAAGTGTTATAATTTTCATGAAATATTCATTCAAGATGGGTCTTAGAGATCGAATCAAAAGAAGTCTTACTCTCAATTAAATGAGCTGAAATTTGGCATAAGATGGGAAATGTAGTTAACTTTCCAATGAAGGTGGTCTTTACTCATTTGGAGAACCCTTGTGAGAGACTCAGATTGCAAATGGTCTAAGGTTGGTTAGAACTATGAATACGATGTGAGAATCCCAACTATACATGATACGATCTTTTGTTTTTCTCAAATTAAAGTTAGTATGATAACAATATATTATACTAGGGAAAGTCCACTCGTTGCGTGGATAAAATTATAAAATGGACATAAGTAATATCGATAAAAAATCGTAGTAATATTTTGACAAAATATTTATTGAGCTGTAGAAATATTATGTAAAATTTGTATTATAATATAAGTTTTAAGGAGTTGTTTACATGTTTTTCAGTTAATTTGTAAAAGTAATAACGAATTAAATAGAGGGAGTGCAAAAAAAATAATTAAAAATAGATGTGTCACATGATAGTTTCTCAAAGATACTTGTAGAAGAGAATTTACTTAATTTGTTATATAGATAAAATTGACATTTCTAATATAGGTTTGTAAATATGATATATGATTGAATGTAAATATTTTTTATTATTATTTCGTATGAAGTAAAATTCGTATTGTAATATAAGTTTTAAAGAGTTGTTCATATGTTTTTCAATTACTGAGTAAATATAATAACTGAGTAAATAGAGGGACTAATATATAAATTTTGCAAATGTATGAGACACGTGGCAGCTTCTCGTAGCTAGTTGAGAATGGTAACTCTTCTATATTATAAAGATTTACAACCCTAGCCGCAACGAGAGAAGAGGAAAAATTGTTTAGTTCTTTGGGTGGCCGAAGGTTTTTTTTTAGCTCCGACATCGGTCCAGTCTCCTTCTTGCTCATTACAAGTTAATGATGTTCTAAATTTCAAGTGGATTGAAAGAGGTGAATCAGTGAGAGGTGGAGAAACAAACATGAATACTTCAATGGAGGAGTACCGGTGGATTATGATACAAACGTAACAATTTTGGTGTTGGAGGTGAGATCTATAAGGAGCTTAGATGATAGATATGAAGACATGGATTTGATTCCTTATTTGGTCATCTTCGACTACTGAAATAGCCTTTAATTAACAATTTCTTTGAAATTTGTGAATTTTTTTTAGCATCATTTTACTGTCTTTTAATTAGTTTTTTCATGTGGTTTTCCGTAATCAGTTTTTGTAAGACTAAACCTTTTGTCGGGATGCAAATTTCTAGTTTTACACTTTTTTTTTTTTTTTTTGTCTGAGTTTTACACTATTTAGGTTAAAAATTATGTGGATATATATGAGTAAGATTCTTAGTTATGGTTCTTTGTTATTATTAATCGTGGCATTTGAGTCATCTCCATACTTCAATTTTCCGTTAATTTTGATAGATCATTTGTTAGTTTTCAGTAGCACATGTAATTAGGGTTCTTACCAAGTAGAGATTCACATATATAATTATGTGATAAGCATCAAAGTATGTAATTTATGTAATATTGAGAGTTGGCGACCACTCTCAATTGTAAATTCAATGAATTTTCGCCATTCTCAATATTGCATGGTTATATATATATGTGTTCATCACACCAACAACAATCTCTTCTTAGTATAATCTCTTTTAAACTTTCAAACGAAGCAACAATCTTCTTCTATAATTTTTTTTCTATATTATTTTTCTGTCTTTTAATATTTAAACAAGTGTGTAAAATCTCTAAAAAAAAATTAAGCTCTTTTATAAGAAAAGTTCAATGTGTCTACTCTTCAAAGTTTTTTTTCATTTCCACAAAAAAAAAAAAAGAAAAAAAAAATTAACACAGCTCGGAAGAAAACACATTAGAGAGTAAATTGCAATGATAAACAAAAAAAAAAACAAATAGAAATATTATAAAAACTTAATATAAAATATGACAAATATAAAATTAAGGAAAATGATATATTACGTCATAATTAAATAAATGCATATTAAGATTCCAGTTTCTAGCATCTAACCATATTCAAAATATTCATTGCTCTGTTTTTGGTCCCGTTTAAACAATAATAAATTTCAGAATTGACGTATAAATACTGGCCTACTTCTCTAAACTAATCATTTATCTTAATATAAAGTGTAGCTTCACAAAGCATAAATTATTTTAGTTTCTTTAATTTGCTGATCTTTTTTTGTTGAAAAAGTCTTCTTTTTATTTATTTATTTTAGATGCCAAACATAGCACGACAAGACTCTACTAGGAAAAAGAAAAGGAACATATGAAAAACTATGACCGTGGGACAAATCACATTGTTACATTATCTACCACAAGACATGTTATTTAAAATGTGATAGATAGTAGTGTTTTGTAAGAAAGGAAAAACAAAACAACACAAAACAAAACCAAAACCGGTAAGAGAATCGAGACTTAAACCTAAAATGGTTTTCAGTTCGATCGACAATGAAATTCACATGATTTCAGTTTGGTGGTAACCGGAATTAGTTAAGCCCATTTGGCGATGATGGACATTCCACCACAGCCGAGAAGAGCCGCGATGAAACACTTGATTTGCATTTTGATGCTTCCTTGAAGCTTTGGTGTCATGAATTCGGCCGCTAGAAGGTCCACAAGCGCCATGTAGATGAGCAATCCCGCGGAGCATGCATTGAGCAATCCAACAGT
>OVAF01002145.1:7064-17251 GCA_900406245.1 Odontarrhena argentea | reverse complement strand
AATACTTAACGGCTAACTTCCTCAATAATTAACTTATCTTAAACTTATGTTAATGCCGTTAGTTGATCCTGCTTCTTCTTCAAACTTGATAAAATATCTTCGTAATCTTCATCTAAATAACGTAATTCCTAGGATATTACAGATTTGACGAAAATAATCATAAACTTGGATGACTAATTTTTTCTCTCCAAAACTTAAGGTAAATGCAAGGCATGTAACTGAGTCAACAGTGGTAAAGGGGAGGAAAATAAGTGTCGGTTGGATGCAACCAGCATGTTATTACGAATGTGAGTGATACAGACAAAAGACTAATGTAGGTCCCACTTACCTGCTACTGAGCTGGAAATAGCTTTATATATTTTATTTTTTCTCCTACCGCAAACTTTGTATCTCATATATTATTAGACCCAAAGCTTGAAGCAATACTCCCAAATCACACCCCAAAAATGACTAACTTCTTACTACCAGCAGCGACCATACTGGTCCTCTCTCTCCTCTTCTCTCTCTCAAACGGCCACAACATCACCAAAATCTTAGCCAAAGACCCAGAATTCTCAACGTTCAACCATTACCTAACCGCCACACATCTGGCGGACGAAATCAACCGCCGTCAAACAATTACAGTCTTGGCCGTGGACAACTCAGCAATGTCATCAATTCTCTCCAAAGGGTATTCACTATACACAATCCGCAACATTCTTTCTCTCCATGTTCTCGTCGATTACTTCGGTACCAAGAAACTCCACCAGATCACAGACGGTTCTACTTCCACAGCTTCAATGTTTCAATCAACGGGTTCGGCTACCGGTACTTCCGGTTACGTCAATATCGAAGACATTAAAGGCGGTAAAGTCGAATTCGGTGTTAAAGACGATGATAGTAAACTCACTGCTCATTACGTCAAATCAATCTTCGAAAAACCTTATAACATCTCCGTTGTTCACATCAGCCAAGTGTTGACTTCCCCTGAAGCTGAAGCTCCCACGGCTAGTCCTTCCGATCTAATCCTCACCACAATCCTTGAGAAACAAGGATGTAAGGCTTTCTCCGACATGTTGAAATCAACCGGAGCAGACAAAACGTTCCAAGACACAGTTGACGGAGGTTTAACGGTGTTCTGTCCTTCCGATTCCGCCGTTTCGAAATTCGCACCCAAATTCAAAGCACTTTCCGCCGCTAACAAGACGGCGTTAGTTCTTTACCACGGGATCCCCGTTTACCAATCCTTACAGATGCTTAAATCAGGTAACGGCGCCGTTAACACGTTAGCCACGGAAGGTGATAACAAGTTTGATTTCACCGTTCAGAATGACGGTGAAGAAATCACGCTTGAGACGGACGTTGTAACGGCGGAGATAACGGGGACCTTAAAGGATCAAGAGCCGTTGATTGTTTATAAGATTGATAAAGTTTTGTTGCCTAGAGAGATCTTTAAAGCGACTAAAGCGGCTGCTCCGGCTCCTAAATCGAGTAAGCATAAGTCTAAGAACGCCGAGGCTGATGATGACTCTGATGGACCAAGCGCAGATTCTCCGGGAGACGACGCTGATGTGGCTGATGATAAAAACGGTGCCGTTTCAAGGACTAGTTTCGTGACGGCGTTTGTTGGCGTTTGTGTTGGAGTCTGCCTTATGTGATGTGACACGTGGCATTTTGCATCGGTTGGGAATCTTGTGTTTTTTTTTTACTTTTTCTTTTTGAGTTTAATTTATTTTAAAATTCATTTATAAAAATATTTGTGTGGAGATTTGGAATTATTAAGTGCTCCACTTGTTTGAAAAAGGATTTGTTTTTTCAATTAAAAAAACAAATATTGGTGAGGATTCGAATGAGTGATTGAGACGCTGAAATCACGTGTAGGGATTAGGATAGTGTCGGTGGAGAGTGTGTGAGCTGTAGATGCATGTTCCCCATCGTTGGTGGTCGCGGTAGATTTAACCAGAATTATGCTCGATCATTATAATTAGAGCAATAATTAAGATGACAAATTCAAACGGATGATCCAACTTGATAAGCAAAAAAACCTAGATTATTTTAGATATATGGGTTTTCACAAAAATCTATTTAATTTATACTAATTTGTGTTTGAGCTATTTGGATTGGCTTTTCGAAGATAAAACAAACAATAAAATAAAACTTGAAATTTTTTTTTTAAAAAAATGTGATATTAATACTAAGAAAAGTTCATAAATACCCATATTCTCATACCCATAATCACAAATACCAACTTTTTTAATCACATATACCATTTTTTTGTTGTTTATTAATAAAATATATCAATCTCTATCCAAATTAATATTTTTTAATATTTTAAAATATTTTACAGAGTTTAGAATCTAGGGTTTAGGGTTAAACCCTAAACCCTAAAATTCTAAACCCAAAAAAAAGTTTTTAACCCTACTCCTCTAAATTTAAACCTTAAAACTTAAACCCAATACCTATTAAACACTAAACCCCAATCCTACAAAATTTCAACAATAAATTATAAATTTAGTACCTTGAATTAATTATAGATGAAAAATGAGTATATGTGATTAATAAAAGTGGGTATATATGAATTTAGATATAAGAAAATGGTTTATGAGACCATTATTCTTAATACTATACGTATCATTATTTATTATTTTTTATTTATTTATTTTTAGACTTCTTAACTGCCACTTTTCAAAGATATAATTTGTTATTATCAATTTTTTAAAAGGAAACACTACATAAAGAAATCTCGAAAAATGGTGACAGTGATACTTTGAACCTCGAGACTTGGTGAGTTGGTGAGGTACATTTTAGACTTCGAGAGTGTCAATACTTTTTAAATCCGCGATCTCATAAAGTAGTCACACGCTGTCATTTTTTATAACGGAACCGTTACCTCCATTACATAACTTTTTTTTGTTTTGACACTGGTCAGATATGTATAGAAATTTTTACAAAATTCTTTTAATTTATTATAATAATAAATAAATTATAAAAAATCAAAAAATTAAAAAGGTAAAAAAATAAAAAATACCCACCTTCCCAATCTCCATAGCCTTAATATGTGATTAATTAAAGTGGGTATCTGTGATTCTGGGTATATGAGAATGAGTAAGGTGGACGTTTTATCCAGATCCGAAGATCCGACCCGGTCCCAATCAGAAAAAACACGGTTCGGATTGGATTCAGATCCGTTAAAATACCTGGTTGGATATATATTTTTTAAGCGTCGGGTAACGGGTTAGATCGGACATAATCCGCGATGAGTATCCATTAGGATTCGCATATCACATGTGAGGAAGTGATGGGAATGGCTTGGAGAAGCATGAGATGTTGGATTACTTATTTATTTACATTTTGCTTTCTAGTTTTATTTGAACCTTCAATGGCTTTCTAGTTTTATTAACGTTGGATTTTTTATGGATTTATGTAGGCAAATTTGATTACGTCTGTGAACTAGGTATACACAAGTTTGATTTTGTCTAAGTTTGATTATGTCTTGTGTAAACCGGTAAGATTTCGTTCTTGTTTTCAATTTGCTTAACTTTGTTCGAAACCTAATTTATTAAATTC
Organism: Odontarrhena argentea; assembly: GCA_900406245.1. Taxonomy (NCBI): domain Eukaryota; kingdom Viridiplantae; phylum Streptophyta; class Magnoliopsida; order Brassicales; family Brassicaceae; genus Odontarrhena; species Odontarrhena argentea. Next base: position 13,705 of record OVAF01002145.1, on the reverse strand, counting down.
ACAGATATAATGAAACTAGTGTAGACTTAAGTTTAATGTTTATTTTGATTGCATCTTTTTGAGGATCTTTTATCTTAATAGGGTAATTCGGATTATAGTAGATACATTTAGATATAAAATTTTTGGTCCTGATCTGAAACCGAAATTTTTCGATTCTCTTGATAAATATTCGAACTGACTTGGTACCGATCCGAATTTTAAAATTATCCAATCGGTACCATTTCTCCTAAAATCGAAATACTTGAAATCCGAAATACCCGATCTGAATCCGATCCGATATCCGAAAGCCCACCCCTAAGAATGAGTATTTGAGATAACCTCTGTTGATAAAAATATATTTTTTTGTGAACATTAAAATGTTTTGATTTTTTTTTCTATAATTTATTTATTATTATAAAATATAAATAAACAAAAAGAATTTTTATATATTTCCAATACATATCAGCCCCAAGTAACACAGTTAACAGTTCTGTTAGCACATATGACGGTCTGTGACTACTCTAAGAGATTAGGGTTTAAAGACTAGTGACACTCTCGAGGTCTCTAAGATGTACCTCAACAAATCTCAAGGTTTAAAGTGTCATTAGTTACCATTTTCTAAGTTTTTATGTAATTTTCCCTAATAAATTTGTATATTGTTATAACTACTAGATTGTACCCCGCACCCAGTGCGGGGAGTTCATGTTTTTTTTACTATGTATTTTCCATATGTAAAACAAAGTTTGTATGAGGGTAAAATAAGTGATAAAATACACACATAACACAATAAAATAGAAATAATAGCAAACTTATGATAAAAAAAAATTATACATGTTCAAGACATGACTAAAAATCCAAAGTGCATTTAACTACCGAAGATTAGCAAAAACTTATTTGTATACTACATTCATTGTTTTCGTCTTAATTGGTTATGAGAACTCTGAGACCGGTCCTCGACTTAACCCTGGAAAGTACAACATACAATTGACCATGAGAGAACTCCGGTATAGGTAGACAAAAACCAACATTTTCTAATGATTGTCCATGACTCTTGTTTTATGGTTATTGTGAAAGCTAGATGTTTCCTTTGCACCCGGTGCAGAATGATTTTTTATTTATTTGAGTTTTAATATATAAATCGAAGTTTGTGTGGTTATAAAAGTAGTGTAAATAATACAAACATAACATAAGAAAATAGAGTATATGTGGTGAATATTATAATAAAATTCGTGTATATATGTCCAAGAGATGATATAAAATCCCAGAGTACATGAACTACCGAAGTTTAGCAAAAACGTTTTTGTAAACCACATTCATTGTTTACGTCTTCCTATTATGTGCATAATCTTGTTATTCATACAAATTCTAAAATATGTAAGATTAACAAATTCATATCAAATTAATATATATGAAAAAGTTCGCTTACCAATTCTCGGAAGGTCATATTTCTGTCAATGGGTTAATCCTTTATTCATACAAATAAAATGTGTAAATTTTATAAATTCATATCATATTAATATAGATGTTTCTGATTAACCTATTAATATATTGATTGTTAATTAAAAAAAAAATTGACATATGCATTAGAGGAATGATCGGCTCGTGTGATTTTTACTTCTCTCATATGCCCCTGTCCGGGGCACATGGTGACGCGAAGTAATAAACACATCCGCCGCTCATCTAAAATAAATTATTTTATTTTATATTTGTTTAATATTTAGATAATAATATATGTGATTTAAGAAATATTCTCAAGCTTTCAATATATATGCGCTAAAAATATAGTACCAAACATCCATAAATATTCGAACTTCTATCCTCTTGTCCTCTCAAACAGAACCTAAGAAGAATCAAAGATGACTGAAACTCCTAAAGTCGAATATATGTAAAAAAAAATATTTTTTCAAAATTTTTTAAAATGAGGCTATTATTTGTATATTATTTTTTTGAGTAGATGTCTTGTATGACACATTCCGTAACATATCTCGGTGTCATTTGGCTCCTCTGCGGTGAACGAAACACATGGAATCTTATTTAGAGGTTATCCAGGATCTTTATCTCCTTTCAAAAGTTGAATCGAAACACGTTTGTTCTTCGCACAATATAGTGGCATACCTACATGTGAATTAGGGGTTCAAGTGACACCCGGTAAACTTTTAATATTTGTATTTTTAAACCTATGATACAAATAAGATTTTTTCAATTAGAAAATATGTTAGCCACAGACCCCCTAAACCTACATTTAACTCTTACTCATGACATCAATAGTTAATATACGTGTGGACGAAGATCACGGGAAAAACTTTGTTTAAGTATTACCACGACATCAATAGTTAATCCTTCTTCTCGATCTTTATAGCTAAATCCCTTCTACTTTTTTTTTTCCGAAACTGATCTATATATTGTCTAAAATTATTTTTAAGGGTAAAATTGGAAAAAACAAATTCTAAATTCATCATGTTTTTTTTACTTCGCTCATTATAGTAGATATATACAAAAATATTCTAAAAATGCTCTCAGTTTTATCAATTAATCATCTTTCACTATCTTACACATACTTCAGCGCCATCCGTATTAGTCATAAAATATATACCGAATGAATGAGCTATGAAATATGTATTGCATATTTTTGAATTTGTGAATGTAGATTCTTAAATCTGGGTGAATATGTACATATAATATTTTTATTTTGTTATGATCAACTTAGATTTGGAATATTTGTTTTTTCCTCTTTTAAGTTATATTTTTCGAGTTAGTTATTGTAGATAAAACGCAATTGTAATATTCTGGGAAGATTCTAAATATTTTCGCTTGATTATTTAGTTATTAATTTATTTGAATTTATGTTAATTTAGTCTCATGTAGCCTCTTTCTTTTTCAAGTCTGATTTAATTTTCTTTGACATCGAGTGTTTAGTAATCTTTAATTATCTATTTTTGTTTGTTAAAAATATTTAACGTATTTTTAATTAATATATTTATTTTTCTTTTTCTGTTTATTTATCACCTTATAAAAGGTAGACAATTGAATAAGAAAATATTATCATATAATTAATATCTTACATTGAAAAATTATTTGTTGTTTAATAGTTAGTTCGGTTTCGAAATTTTGATTTGGCTAGAATAATTCGTTTTAAATAATCATATTATATCCGTATAATTAATAATTTGTTATAGTTTCCAATTCAAAAATATTACTTAGGTTTAAGGAAATATTGGAATTATTCCTACCCAAAATTGATCCATAAAGATTTTTGTTTCGCAAACCAAATAAAATCCGAAAACATCAAACCAAAAATTTGGTTAAACCAAGACTAAAACCATTCTAAAACACAACTCAAGCGATCATACGTCAAGTCCTTTCATACGTCAAGGAATCTAAATCCATATGTCTAATTCTCTTTTTTTTCATTTTTTTGTTGGTTAGAATCATATGTCCAAGTCAAACACTTCCTGGACCCAAATTTACATGAATCAGACTCATTCATTTGAATACGAAAAGGTACATGGTGCTCAACAGTAGAGGGTGAACTTGATATTTAGTCTTTAAGAGGAAGAGGAGGGATGAGCACAAATGAATAGAGATGCTTACAGGTGCTTTGTCATATATGCTAAGGCCCCACACCAATGGCAATTACATGGACACCATGAGATATAATGATATAATAAAGTTGGAAACAAACATGTTAAAAGGCTTATTGAAGTCAAAGAAGAAAGAGAAGAACACTGGAAAGAGAACTCTCGATAGTACCTCTATAAGAGAGGATTGTACCTCTTTCCAGTCTCTAATTGCTTGAATTTCTTTGTATAGGTCTACGTGAATGATAGTTTCTACAAAAATAAATTATACCTGCGATTAGAAATCGCATTACAAACTGAGAACACCAACATCAAGCGTATAGGCTCTGCGGACGATGTGATCATGGAGCGTAGCTTTCAAACCCTACAAATCAACTGCCTTCGCAATCATTTTACAAACACCAGCATCAACATGAAATTGTGGACCGAGTTCTATAACAAAATTCTTCTAACTCAGGTCCTTTGTCAAGTTGTGATGATTTGTCAATTTACGTCATATAGACAGACTTTTCCTTTTCTTTTCTTATATATATATAGAGAAACTTTTACTTGTACCGCATGAAGGAATTAAACTCAATTGTCTCTAAGAAAATTACATCGACATTCGATAGTAAAAGAAATCAAAGCTTTTATCAGCACAGCATAGCCATACTTTTGCAGTTTGAGCAGAATTGATGTAATACAATTACAAAGAGTGATTAGCAAGCTCTCTGTACAATGACTTATAAGGAGCATTATTCACTCAAAAGCTAGGGGAATGAGTTCTACCCGGTACCTTTGCCAATATTGGATTGACCCTGTTATATTTCTATTATCTGGTAGAATGAAGTAAGTAGAAAGGAACTACAGAGAAGGTAGAGTGGCCTGATGATGTTGTGGCCAGTGCCAAAAAGACCATGGTGACATGCTAAGCTTCAACATCGATTAGGCATGTGATTAGTCAGTAAGTCCCTTATGAATAGTGGCCCATCAAAGCTTGTTGCAAAAGGGAATATTATTTGGTCTGATAACTCCAGCGACCTCAACGTTCAAGTCTCAAGTCCTTCACATTTCAAGATTTGGACAGTGATACACAATCCAATGGCTCTCTCCAGCTTTCACCTTTGAAACTCGTTGTTGATGATGTCAATGCTCAATGCCTTCACTCCTCAGTTTTTTCTTAATTTAACTGGTGACTCCGTCGTTCTATACGTGGAGAAGAAGAGTCTTCTCTGCATTCAAAGACCTGCAAGTTTTTTTTTCTCCGATATGATAATCAAGAGTTGAACCAGCTTTTCCTTTTCCATTCAGTTTTTTCGCATATATAACATGAGAAACTGTTTTAATCATTAAGATTATGATTTCGGCTATAAGAGTACTGGTCTGATACAACGTTGCTTTTAAGTTTCTGTGAACATTCAGCAGCTTATGGGTAACCATCCAGGTTATACCATGTTTGTTCGAACACCAGAAACGCAACATTAGAATGGTCCATATCTTAAAGAGACTACTTTTGCTGAAGGATCGATCAAATCTGTGGATTAGAAACAAACATATAAACAATCAATCGACAAGAATCACAAAAAATATCGGAGAAAAGAAGGATTCCAGTGAAAACAATCGGAAATCAAAATTTTCAATACCTACACCGTTTTCAAAATTGAAAAGACACGATTGTTAGGAATCGGATGATGAAGACTTTTTGTTTTAATCTCAATTGAGATTAAGAATCATAAATCGATATAATTGAGGTTTTGTGATAGAGAGAATTCCCCAGAAAATCTACAGGGAAGAAAAGCGTGAAAATTCCAAGATTTTGTATGAATTACATGTGGCATTACACGTCATATGATAGACTGCCAACTCATCTATTTACAACTTAAGTGTGTTGTCAATTAAAGAAGAAGTAGATCACTACTGAAATAGAAGTATTTTACAAACTTAGGTTTTTCACTAAACATACCAAAAGAAAAAATGAAGATAATCAAACAAGCAAGAGAAATACAGAATATGACACGCCAAAATGGAAATTTTTTTCTAGAGTTAGGTATTCTTCCGTTTCTTAATCGTATAGTATTTTAGATGAGTTTTTCGACTGACAGTTAAATATTGTTGTTCTGAGCACCTTTAGGCTCCGAATGGTAACGTGCGGTTTGCGTTGCGGAATATACTATTTGCGGTTTGCGGTGCGGTTGAAATAGTAAAAATGTATACTGCGGATTAGGTGCGGTTTGTAAAAAACAGTGTAAATAAGTGCGGTTTGTGATAAAACATGAATGGTAACCAATAACAAAAAACGCACTAAAAACCGCAATTTATCGTCACCAATCAAAGCCTTAATATTTCAAAAATATGCCACATTTTTGAAACCTGAAATCCATTTGCATTTATGGATTCAAACCGGTCTTGTTAGTATATCTAACTTCCCTACCCTAGTGAACTATAGGGCAATATCCGACAGGTTCGATATCATGACCCATACCCAACCACTAGTTTCCGGTATCTGATTTTTCCATATTTGTAACGTTATTGTTAATTGGGGACCTCCAAACGTGAATATTTGAAAGATAGTAATTTTTAACGCGATTGTAGTACTAGTATGGATAAATCCACCACAGTCGATGTATGGTATATGCGTCCCTCTGCATAGATTTTGATATAATTTTATTAATTCTTTAATTATTTGAATATATTTTAATTTTATTATATATATGTTAAAATGAAAATAATAAAACTCTTCTAATAATTTTTCATTTATTAAGTTTTTTTTTTTCTTAAACTATTGTCGTTCAAATCTAAAGTATATATAAATAAAGGTAGTTAGTGAAATCAAAATGTAATAATATATTATTTACAAATACTCATATCTCCTATTATTATCCAACTCCATAAAACCTTAAATGAAAAACTATAGTATTCATATGTATTTATATACGTATATGTTTTAACAGTCATTCTTATATACTAACATTGCCCTTACGGGCACATGCATGTAACTTATTAATGAGTCTTTGGTTACTACAACCTAAAGTATTAATTTCCAATTAATGATGATAATAATAACTGTATTATGATCCTTTACAAAAAAAATAATAATAATTGTAT
>OVAF01002144.1:0-17252 GCA_900406245.1 Odontarrhena argentea | reverse complement strand
TATTATAACACCTAGGATTTTTCAATTACACGTCATTCTTTAGTCATCATTACACGTAATTCTTTAGTCATCATCCTTTACTAATATTATAACACCTAGGATTTTTTCAATAATTGCCTTTCTAAACCCATAAAACCCGTAAAATCTGTAACCCATGGTACACTATGATAAATAAGGAAGGAGAATGAATCAATGGTACACTCTGATGGATCTAAACAATACTCGCTCTTACCACTACTTCATGGAATGGAGGAAATTTTTAGGCATCATTACACGTCATTCTTTAGTCATCATTAGAACCTAAACTATCCACTAATATTATGACACCTAGGATTTTTCAATTACACGTCATTCTTTAGTCATCATTACACGTCATTCTTGAGTCATCATTACACGTCATTCTTGAGTCATCATCCTCCACTAATATTATAACACCTAGGATTTTTTCAATAATTTGTCTTCTCAAATAATAGGTAGAGGATTTACATTGATGTGAAATAAATATATTTTTATATTTTGAAATTTACTTAATATTTTTTTGTTTTTTATCAAATGATAATTTCTAATTGCTTCTCACCTTTTTTTTTTTTTCTTAGGCCTTGATTGGTGACACTATAAATGCGGATTTATGTGCATTTTTTTGTTTAGGTTACCATTCACATTTTACCACACATCGTACTTATTTACACTGTTTTTTACAAACCGCACCTAATCCGTATTTTTTACTATTTCAACCGCACCGCAAACCGCAATCCACTCATTCCGCACCGTAAACCGCACTTTACCATTCGAGGCCTTAAGTTGAATAATTTTTTTAGTGATGGCAATTGGATGTTCACATCCAAAATGGAATATTCGACTTTAAGAGGCAACTGGCCTCTGATTAACAAATTTGAAACCAAAATAAGCAAAGCAAATACAAAACTCAGTTCTTGACCCCAATAATTAAGGTCTGATTTATTTAATCTTAGAAGAAAAAGAATTCATGGGTGCAGTCCTATGATGTACCGTCCCTCACATAAGCAATGAGATCATCACGATCTTGTGGGTTTTTTTTTGGTCCCAGAAATGTACTAGCTTGTTGGGGTTCAATAAGTAATCGTAAAGGGTCTTCTCCTCCTAGATGACGGCCATATGCTTTCGTTAGCAACAGAGTAACAATGTTCCATTTTAAACTCAAAACATTATTTTAAAATCATTTGCAACATGATTTCACCATCACCAGAAACTAAACCAGACCTTCAGCAGCTTTATCTTCTCCCTGTACCGTGCACCTTCAACTTCAACCACGCCGTTTACAATCTCATATCGCTGGTCCATAAAAAGAAAGCATGAAACTATCAATACCAGTGACAATCGCATATGTCACTGGGCTTATGAGACTTAGTGGGCTTTATTTGGGCTTAATGAACGGTGGACCAATTATCGAATAATTAATAAAGTGTCGGGTGTCATTAATTAACATTGCGTTAGTGAGCTGTCATGACTGTTGTCCACACCTTCCAACATTAGTATATGCATAGTAAACCGAAAATGATTGAAAATGATCGGTATAAACCGGAAAAGGGTAAAAGTGTCCTCTTATCTGACAGCTTTCCTAGTGTTTTCACTCTCTCTCTCTCTCTCAAATCGAAGAAGAAGAAGAAGAAGAAGAGCATGCTGTTGATCTTGATGCGGCGACGATGGTGAAGCTTCGCAATCTTGTTCTCTTCTTCATCCTCCTCACCGTAGCTGCTCCTCTCTTCCTCTACACCGATCCGGCCACCACCTTCAAGACCCCCTTTTGTAAGCTCCTCTCTCTCTCCCATCTTCTTCGATTGAATAAGAATGGCCTTCTTCTTATCTTCTGTGTTTCCTTCTTTCTGTAGCTAAGCGCGATTTCCTCGAGGACGTAACCGCCCTGGTCCGTATTATTCTCCTCCTTTCTTCTTCGTCCTCCATTTCTTGAGATTTCCTTCTTATGAAACGTTTCTTCTTGTTCAGACTTTCAATGCCGACGAGAATCGCCTGAATCTACTTCCTCGGGTACTTTCCCTTCTTCTTGATACGACTCAGATCTTCATTACTTCGTTGCTCAATTTTGTTCATTATGCATTTAGGAGAATCCGCAACAGACTTCTTTAGATGCTCCTTCGCGAAGGCAAGGTACTGCAATTCCCTTTTCTCCCCTCTCCTACTGTTATACTTTCCTTCCTTACTTACTTCACAAGATACCTTCTCAGACCATTTGTCTGCTCGAGTTCTTTCCACCACTGCCGATGATAATCTGTCTCATACTCTCAATCCCATCAAACGAGTCACTGATGCAGCCTCAGAGTCAAACACGTATAAGCCAAAGGAAATTTCTCAGAATAGGGTACGTTTCTTTATGATTTCTATACTTCTTCTTTTACATCTATTGCAGATTAATTTTTCTTTGGATTCATAGTGTGGACTAGGATAAAAACAACTTGTCCTCGCGGTAGAACATCTTGTCCGCCTTATTGCCTGCTACACTATTCGCTGTTCCTCTTCCACAATTGTCTCTGCGCTTACATTCATTTCATCATCTTGTAGGGAAAAATGCATGTTCGGCTGACCCAGCAAACCTCTGAAAAGGTTGATGAGCAAGAGCCTAAATCTTTTGCAGCTGATAAAGTTAGAGGGAATCTGTTAATGCCTGATGCTCAGGTGAGGCATCTTAAAGATCAGCTAATTAGGGCCAAGGTTTATCTTTCACTTCCCTCTGCAAAAGCTAATGCACATTTTGTGAGAGAGCTTCGACTTCGTATTAAAGAAGTTCAGCGAGCACTTGGAGAGGCCTCCAAGGATTCAGATCTTCCAAAGACGTAAGTGCCCTTGAAATTGCTCTTATCACCAGATGATATTTTTTTTGTTCCTGTGACTAATTTCTCTGGCATTTTCTAAACCCAGTGCTATAGAAAAACTGAAAGCAATGGAGCAAACGTTAGCCAAAGGCAAGCAGATTCAAGATGACTGTTCCACAGTGGTAAAGAAGCTACGTGCAATGCTCCACTCGGCAGAGGAGCAGCTGCGGGTGCATAAGAAGCAAACCATCTTCTTGACACAATTGACCGCTAAGACGATTCCTAAGGGCCTTCACTGCCTTCCTCTTCGCCTCAGTACCGATTATTACGCTTTAAATTCGTCTGAGCAACAATTCCCAAATCAAGAGAAACTTGAAGATAATCAGTTGTATCACTATGCCCTTTTCTCTGATAATGTTTTGGCTACATCAGTTGTTGTTAACTCTACCATAACCTATGCAAAGGTAAGAAGCTACTATGTTCGTTTTGATTGACATTCAACTGTTTTTTTTTTTTTTNTTTTTTTTTTTTTTGCTGTTGAAATCCTGCTCGTAATTGTTTATTGGCAGCATCCCTCAAAGCATGTCTTCCACATCGTCACAGACAGACTCAACTATGCGGCAATGAGGATGTGGTTCCTAAACAACCCTCCAGGCAAAGCCACCATCGAGGTTCAGAATGTTGAAGAATTTACATGGCTGAATTCAAGCTACAGTCCTGTTCTTAGACAGCTTAATTCTCGTTCGATGATAGACTATTACTTCAGGGCCCACCATACAAATTCAGATACAAACTTGAAGTTCAGGAATCCGAAATACTTATCGATCCTCAATCATCTTCGTTTTTACTTGCCTGAGATCTTTCCTAAGCTCGGCAAGGTACTCTTCTTGGACGATGATATAGTTGTGCAGAAGGACCTTTCTGGTCTTTGGTCAGTTGATCTGAAGGGTAACGTCAATGGTGCTGTGGAGACATGTGGGGAAAGCTTTCATCGCTTTGACCGTTATCTGAACTTCTCAAATCCACTCATCTCCAAGAATTTTGACCCTCGAGCTTGTGGTTGGGCATATGGCATGAATGTTTTTGATCTGGATGAATGGAAGAGGCAAAACATCACAGAGGTTTATCATCGATGGCAAGATCTGGTAAGCAGGAAATAGTTCACTTATGGTTTAGTTGCTTGTGGATGTGGGCTAGGTCGCATCTGTCTTGATTTGAAGAGTGTTTACTGATCTTGTACACAAAATGTTTTGAACTGCAGAATCAAGACCGAGAACTGTGGAAACTAGGGACTCTACCGCCTGGTCTTATCACGTTTTGGAGACGAACATACCCGCTAGACCGTAAATGGCACATGCTGGGCCTTGGGTACAACCCCAGTGTAAACCAGAGGGATATTGAGAGAGCAGCCGTCATACACTATAATGGCAACCTCAAACCATGGCTAGAGATTGGGATTCCAAGATACCGAGGATTCTGGTCAAAGCATGTCGATTATGGGCACGTTTATCTCAGAGAATGCAACATAAATCCTTAGAATTAGGTTCTCTATTTGTTATTTCTTTTGTTGAGATCTTCATTACATGTAAAACAAATTGTAGATGACACGGCAAAGGCTATATACTCGGAGTGATGCCAAACATTATGTAAGAAGTCTTTTTGTTGTCACTGGCTAGTAGCCTAATACCACTGTCTGCTTATGTACGGTATAAAAAAGTATCCATTTGAATTATTTTCTCATGAAACATAAAACTCTGTCCAAGTACACAAATAACAACCGGAACACAATAATACGGACAAAGACCATCTCTTTTTTTTTTTTTGAGCCAGAAACAAAAAAGAATATTTTGGCGTATGTATACCACCTTCCAGCGTGAATCTCCTCATGAACAAACAGAACCAAAAATTCCATCAGTTAGGCAGAGAGACAGATAGGGATTTGCCAAGCATCCTACCTTCACAGGCTCCCAAGAATCACAACTCGCAAGCTACCAATTGTCTACCTAATATACCATTTCTGTGTTTGCACCACCCCCTCAAGCATACAAAAAGATTGTCTTGTGGTAATGTATTAGAACGTTCAGAGAAANGAGAAACACCATATAAGGTAGAAACTACCCAGAGGCAAGTAAAGCTAATCAACCTCTGAAGTTTTTCCGCACTTTACAAATATACGAAGCTACTACTTTGGGCCCCTCCCTAACAACCATATGACACTGCCTGAGGTCAATTGGTATACCACCAGAAAACACAGACAATGTCCTCAAAATCGTGTAACTAAAAGCATATGAAGTAAGTGATGGAATCAACAGGAACTGAGAAATGCCGACAAGAATATTGCACCTCCCATTGTACCTAAGAAACAGAATCAATCCACCACACAAAATCAATGAAGCAAAAATCGAACACGTTACGGAAGTTACCAAATGTACAAATACAAAACAAAAAAGAAAAGAAAGTGAAGCTAGACGGACATCATTTACTAGCACGTGAAATAATACGATCATCTTTATCGATGAGAGTTTTTGTAGAACTAACCTTTTGGTCCAGTCGAATCAAGAATCTATCTTTTCTTCTACGATAACTTGCTTTATGGTCTTGGGATGTGCTTCCTTTGTCACGGGCAAGTCCACAAGCGTTTGTGGAGGAGCAAAGTACATGTGGAGTGACATGATGCATATGATAATACCCAAGAAAAGCTGCATTGTTTGATTCAGGCAAAGAAGACGAATGAGGCATATATGGGTAGGAAGCTCTGTGATAAATCAAATACCAACCTGGACTGTTGGTTTGAAGCTGAAGAGGTATATGGATGCAACCATAGTAAGTAGCATAGCCATTGATGTAGAATAAACCTAGAAGAAAATGTGGATGAGATTTGTTTCAGAACAGATTGTTTTTCACTTTCTTATGTCTGATTATGACAGATCCAAGTCTGATCTTTTACCTTCACGATGTTATCTGCATACTTCATTAACCATGAGACCAGTAAGCCGGTGGATCCGAGATTCAGAACTACCAACCAAGTAGTGATGCTGTAGCCATCAAAGATACGTTGCCACCAAGGACCCTTTTCAAACCCGAGTCTGAAATCATCTGCTATAAGTCGAGCAACGTTGAAAAGTGAACCAAACCTGGTAAAAGTAGAGAAAGTTTTTTACCATTGAAGAGCCTTGTCAGTTACATAAGTAATGTGGGAAACAATTAATACTTTTGGCATGAGAAAGTGTTGATGTGAAGAGAAGATACTTACGTATACAACTGCAAGTTTTGCCAGTATAAGCTGTCATTATTTCGCTTCATCAGAAACTCTGTGTAGATACCGGCTAGTGCGGACAAACCGGCTGAGAGAAAGCCCAACAAATACCCTTGTATTGGTGCAGTGAATAGCGAATCACATGAAGCTTCTCCGCAACCCTTAACCTGAAAATTAAAAAATGGAAACCATTTTGAATAACCAACATATAACCCAGAGTGCCGAATAAAGAATATATTCCAATATCAGTAGTAGTAATCAAACGCAATGCATCACCTGGCTGGTAGTTGTTCCAACAGCTAAAAGACCAATTGCTATCCACTGAAGGTTTGATAATTTCCTCTTCAAAAATAACCTGCAAGGGTTAAAAAATTACAAATCTCTTACTCCAGAGAGAGAGCATAGAAAGAATTTTCTGATAGTAGAGCATACCTAAAGAGTATGGCAGTGGTGACAATCTTGAGATTACCCATAATCTGATAAGTGGATGTGTCCACATAAGTCAATGTAGCAAACTGGACGTTGTTATGGATCAGATATATAAGGGAAGGAATCACAAATAGGCGGACGCTCTTCCAATCAGTAGTAATCCTGGCAGTTTCTGTACGCATCTCTCGAGAGAGAAATAAACCAGAAACGAGCAGCTGCAGAAGAAGAAGGTGAGCAAGAGATACATGGGATGAGCATAATGGGAAGAAGAAAAGTACCTTAAAAAGTTCGGCAAGAAAGGGAACAGTAGCGTAATCGTAGTTATAGCCTCCATTACTTTGAGAAAGAGTTGTTAAAATTCCCTGAGGCATTATAGTCGAATCTGTTCAATTTCAATCTTAAAGATGAACCCAGTACACGAAAGCTAATGGGTGGAAATAAATTCTCACTGAAGCGGTAGATGGAACAAATCAAACAAATTCTCAATTGGGTCGGGAATCAACAGAGAAAGAATGCAAATTTACAGATGAATCAACTGGAACACGCTCTAAATTCACTAGAAACAGATCGAAAACGAAATCAGCAAAGGTTTGGAGATTTAGGGCACCTGGGAGCTAGTAAGAATAGTGAGGAGTAATGCGACTAAGTACCACGGAGTAGCCATTCGTTCTCAAAATCCTAGAATTGCTCGATGGAGAGAGGCCTAACAAGAACAAGGAGAGAAATGTGAAAACGATTCTTTTCTCTCTCTGTATATATTTATTTTTCTAAGTCATTAAATAATGGGCATCGTCTTCAGAATTGTATCATAAACTAGAACAAACTGGTGGTGTGATTTTCTCAAGTAGGATTCAATATTTATATCTGTGCATCTCTCAATGCACGATTCTAATAACCGACACCATTTTTTTCTCGTAGCAACATACATATCCAAAGAATAAGAAATATGTGCATATACTGTAACTAAAACCATCCATCCATACAATATTTCCTGCGTGTTTCTATTATCTCCTCATAAACAACTAAAACCAAGAATTGCAGCATTTGCAAACCACCTTGAGTAAGCTAATCAACCTCTACAAATTTTGCGCACTTCACTTGTATACGTGCTCTCCTCTTGTATGTCTTCAAACTTGAGTGACTCCACCTTTTTTCCTTTTTCAACACTTTTGTCTTGTCACTTGCAGAATATGACTTGATCCTAACAGCTTCAGGCCCCATAAGCAGCAACTCTGGCGGTTGGCTAGCTCCGCAAATACGCCCAAAATAGTAGAGTGGCTCCACGTAACATGATGATGAAACCACAATCCCTTTCATGCTCTTTGGCTTCACCACTTGTATGAACTCTCCGATCTCCTCATAGCAGGAATGATCAGAGTACTGGACCGAATACATGTAGTCATGGAACTTATGCACTGCCGCTTTGAATTCTTTCTGAGCACTTGTAGCAGTTAGAAGAGAACCAGAGAGTTTGTCATCTGCTCTTTTCACCCATGGGAGACCGGAAGGCATGATGCCGATGGTTGGGTACATCATATTGAGCCCCTCGAGAGTCTGAATGCTAAAACTATAACGGGGGACAGCGCGCACTCTTGTATGAGACGTATCAGTAGTGAAAATGTCTTGGAAGCCAAGGAGATGCATGGTACGGAGTCGCTCAGGCCAAACCCAAATCTAAGGACAGACAAGAAATGACATCAATTGTCAATAAAGCCTCAAAATCCTAAGACCTGGTGCTAACCTTGATATTGAGAATGCGGGCAACATGAAGAAGGAGGTCTTCTTTCCCCAAAGAGTCAACTCCTATGACGATGTCATGGGAAGGATGAGAGGCGATGATATCAGCAACCTGCAAGGAAGTAGTGTATAAGGAGTGAAGAGAAAGGCGGAATAGTAGGTGTAATTACCAGATGGGCAGCGACTTGACGGCAAGGAAAAGTGTAAACAGGATTGCAGTAGGTGTTGTCCAAGTAGAGAATGTCGACCGGAAATTGGTCAATGGCAGCGACGAGAGTGGTCCTGGCTTCGTCTGCTGCATCTGAATCCCAGCGGAAGTCTCCAGTGTAGAGAAAACATCCGAAATCTCCGCGGAACAAGAACATCAAGGACCCTAACCAACCAACCGTATCAATTGAAATACATATATAGGTGAATAGAAGAGTCATACCAGGACAGTGGTGGGCATCGATGGCCATGAAATGGAGGCGGACTGTGGATGCGGAGGAAGGAGAAGGGAGGGATAGAGAGACCCAGGAGGAGAGGGGGACGACGCGAAGCAAGGAGAGGTCGAAGCCGGGGAATCGGGAAGGAAAGAGAGAGGCGGTGGTGCGGGAGCAGTAGAGAGGACCGTGGGACCAGCCGCCGGAGAGGCCACGAGTGTGGTCGGAGTGCATATGAGTCAAGAAGTAGGCCTGACTTCCATTTCTCCACCGGTCCACCGAGATCAGACCGCTCTCCATCGCACCACTTTCCTTTGCCTCTCTCTCCTCCCCCCCTTTTATTAACAATCCCGGTTTGGTTCAATACCAAGCGGTTTGGTGTCCGGTTTTTGTATGTGGCTGCCATTCGGTTGAATCAATCACAACGACTTCTTTGAAATAGATTATCAAATGATATCAATTACTATATATTTTGGACAGTATAAGAGATAAATAACCATTGATTTCCTAGACCAACNTAAAAAACCTTTTATTTCCTAGACCAAAAAAAAAAAAAAAAAAAAAAAAAAATGAAACTCTTAAAATGGCAACGCATTTTAGCAGTGATGTCAATTATACTCAATTTTCGTATGTATTAACTCATGAATTTAAGAGTTTTTCACATTTTTTTTATATGTTCTTTAACGGTGTCCAAATATTGATGAAAGTATGGCATTTGGTAATTTTGGAAAACTCAAATTTCATGGGTATAATAAACCCACGGAAGTTTAAGAGTTTTCACATTTTATTGTATAATCTCTAATGGTGTCCAAAGACGAATCGGTATCATTTGATAATTTGAAAAACTTTCACTATTTTTTTGGATGATATCTATAGATGTCCAAAATATTTATGCAATCCATATAGTTTGAGAATTTTTAAAAATCCTCATTTTTCGTGTGTATAAACCCACAAATTTGAGAAATTGTCACTAAAAGCTCTGGACCTCTCTTCAGTAAATGGGTCATACCTCCTTGGATATTGGGCCATTTGTGATGATCTTGGATCCATTGGAAAACTTATTCACGTGGATTCCTTGTCCTAAAAGCTCAGGTTCATTCATAATGCACATCTTCGTCGAATGGTCTTGAACTCCAAATATTGCATTGCTGATTTTATCTGGAAATTCTGATAAATGACCTGAAAAGACCTTATTTCACAAAAACACTTTTAAAACATGGTTTAGGAAATTTTGAACAATTCTCATTTTTCGTGTATATTAACCAACGAATTTGAGAAATTTTCACTATTTTCTCGATGATCTCTAACGGTGACCAAAATATTTATGCATTGATATAGTTTATGAATTTTGGAAAAATCCTCACTTTTCGTGAGTATTAACCTACGAATTTGAGAAATTTTCACTATTTTTTGGAGGATCTCTCAAGGTGTCCAAAATATTTTTGCATTGATATAGTTTAAGAAATTTTGAAAAATACTCATTTTTTGTATGTAATAACCCACGAATTTGATTTTTTAAAAAAATATTTTTAGAATAATCTCTAACGGTGTCCAAAAATATATATGCATTAATATAGTTTGGAAAAGTTGATAAAATCCTCATTTATCGTGTGTATGACCCATGAATTTGAGAAATTTTAACTATTTTTATAATAATCTCTAAGGGCATCCAAAATATTTATGCATCGAAATAGTTTGGGAATTTTAAAAAATCCTCATTTTTCGTATGTGTTTATTAACCCACCAATTTGAGAAATTTTCACTCTTTTTTTGATGATCTCTAACGGTGACCAAAATATTTATGCATTGATATAGTTTTGGAATTTTGGAAAAAATCCTCATTTTTCGTGTGTATGAACATACGATTTAAGAAATTTTCACTATTTTTTGGATGATCTCTAACAGTGTCCAAAGTATTTATGTACTGATATAGTTTGAGAATTTTTTAAAAATCTTCATTTTTCGTGTGTGTTAACCCATAAATTTGAGAAATTTTCACTCTTTTTCGGTGATCTTTAACGGTAACCAAAATATTTATGCGTAGATATAGTTTGAGAATTTTGGAAAAATCCTCATTTTTCGTGTGTATTAACCCACGAATATGAGAAATTTTCACTATTTTTTGGATGATCTCTAACGGTGTCCAAAATATTTATGTATTGATATAGTTTGGGAATTTTTGAAAATCCTCATTTTCGTGTGTATTAACCCACGAATTTGAGAATTTTTTACTATTTTTCGGTGATCTCTAACGGTGACCAAAATATTTATGCATTGATATTGTTTGAGAATTTCAGAAAAATCCTCATTTTTCGTGTGTATTAACCCACGAATTTGAGAAATTTTCACTATTTTTTGAATGATCTCTAACGGTGTCAAAAATATTTATGCATTGATATAGTGTGAGAATTTTTGAAAATCCTCATTTTCGTGTGCATTAACCCCAAATTTGAGAAATTTTCACTAATTTTGCGATGATCTCTAACGGTGACCAAAATGTTTATGCATTGATATAGTTTGGGAATTTTGGAAAAACCCTCATTCTTCGTGTGTTAATTCACGAATTTGAGAAATTTTCTTTAATATTTTGGATGATCTCTAACAGTGTCCAATATATTTATGCATTGATATAGTTTGAGAATTTTTCAAAATTCTCATTTTTCGTGTGTGTTAACCCACAAATTTGAGAAATTTTAAATATTTTAAGAATAATCTCTAACGGTGTCCAAAACATTTATGCATTGATATGGTTTAGGAAATTTTTAAAAATCCTCATTTTCGTGTGTGTTAACCCACAAATTTGAGAAATTGTCGCTAGTTTTTTAATGATCTCTAACGGTGACCAAAATATTTATGCATTGATATAGTTTGAGTATTTTTAAAAAATCCTTATTTTTCGTGTGTATTAACCCATGAAATTTTAGAAATTTTCACTATTTTTAGGGTGATTTTTAAAGGTGTCCAAAATATTTCTGTATTGGTATAAGTTAGGATTTTTGATAAAATCCTCATTTTTCATGTGTATTAACCCACGAATTTTAGAATTTTTCACTATTCTAAGGAGGATCTCTAACAAAATATTTATGCATTAAAAAAGCTTTGGGAACTTTATAAAAATACTCATTTTTCGTGTATATTAACTTACGATTTTTTTAGAAATTTTCACTATTTTAAAAATGATTTTTAAAGGTGTGCAAAATATTTATGCATTTATCTCAGTTGGGAATTTTGGAAACATCATCATTTTCGTGTGTATTAACCCACATACTTTGAGAATTTCTTACATTTTTTGTATGATTTATAATGGTGTCTAAACTAGTAAAGAATTCATATCATTTCGTAAATTTAGAGAAGACTAATTTTTCATGTGTAATAACCCGCATAATTTGAGAAATTTTGACATTTTATTTTGTATGATGTCATGATGTGTAACGGTGTCCAAAATATTAAGGCACTAATATTATTTGGTAAATTTAGAAAAATACTTAAGTTTCGTGTGTATGATCAACCCACGTATTTCGAGGAGTTTGACATTTTTTATATGATGTGTAGCGGTGTCCAATATCGTGAGGCATTGATCTCAATTGGTAGATTTTGAAAAATATTTAACTTTCGTGTGTATTAACCCATATATTTTGAGATTTTTTTTAAAATTTTTTTGTATGATTTATAATGGTGTCCAAAAGAGTAATGAATTGATATCATTTGGTAAAATAGGAAAATAATAATTTTATGTGTGTATCATCAACCTACATATTTTGAGGATTTTTGACATTTTTTATATGATGTCTAGTGGTGTCCAAAATAGTGAGGCATTAGATCTAATTTGGTATTTTTAAAATATTCAACTTTCGTGTGTATTATCTTACATATTTTAAGTTTTTTTTACAATTTTTTGTATGATTTATAATGGTCAAGGAATCAAGTTCACGCCTTTATATCGATCATATGGGTTGATCCTAGATCTCAACTCCATCACCAAAAAACTCTGAAATTTATAACACACAAAAGTTGAGTATTTTCCAAAATTACTAAATTATATCAATTCTTAAATATTTGGAAACCATTAGAGATCATACAAAAATTATACCAAAATTGTCAGATTCGTAGGTTAATAACTTAATACATACGAAAGTTGAGTATTTTTTTTTCCAAAATGACCATATTTGATCAATTTTTATATATTTCAGAAACTGTTGGAAAACACTCAAACAAATTTGTGGGTATACTCAAAATGACCATATTTNTTTCCACCTCAATTAAAAAAAAAAAAAAAAAAAAAAAAAAAAAAAAATCCTCAAATTATGTAAGTTAATACACACGAAAGTTGAATATTTTTTTCAAATTTACCAAGTTATATCAATACCTTACACTATTACATCAAATTTGACAGATTTATTACCTATGGTGGACAAATTACTTCGTATTTGGGTAACATGAAAAGAGCACCAATACTAACCTGCTGTAGTTCTTTTCTAGATATTGGAATATATCTAAAATTATAAAATTGAAATATTTACGTGATTAGAGGTATGATCAGAAAACTATTTTAGAAACGAAACCTAACTCGGAAAACAAACCAAACATCTTTGTTTACGTTATAAAGTTGATTACACAAGAAAGCAGATTATCGTCGGAATTGAAAGTTAAGAAACCAAAACAAAGGGTAAGAACAAAGCAGATTCTCGTCGGAATTGAAATTCAAGAAACCAAAAGAAGGGTAAGAAGGAAACAGATTCACGTATGCGGTTCCGTCTCCGAGGCAAATCAATTCGAGCGGACATGAGAGGACTTACCGAAGGTGGTCTTCAAAGTCGCGGTCGGATCCGTGTAGAGGAAGAAAGGAACAAAGACATTGGGAGGATGAAGAAGAGAGGAGACTAAATAGAAATCAAATCGTACCAAAATAACATTTTTTTGTGTTGGAATCGGTGGTGACATTAACTAAACGGAACCTAATCTCTATTTTGATTCTTGAACAAATATAGCACAGAACTATACCGGTTTTCAGTCTTCATAAAGTCCTAACCGACTATATAGAATAAAATCAGACAGGTTATTGCTTTGGTTTGTAATATTATTAGGCATTTTCGAGAATATAATAGGAAAACTCTCTATTTTTGCATTCTTTATCCAATGGATAATCTTTCTAAATCAATCTCTCGGGCGCAATTCGTCGAACCTGGGACGATTCAAAATCCCAATATTTTTGTTTATATCATTAGAAAAGAATGATTAAACTTGGGAGAAATATCTCGGTACAAAACCCAAACGTGAATTAAAAACCTTCTAATATATGGTGCAACATTATTATTATGTACATGGATTAAAATTTTAATGTTCAACGTGAATATATATAAATGTATTTTCTATCCATCTATATTGTGAAAATTCAAGATTTGGTTTAATCCATTAACGTTATAATTTTGGCAAATAAGAGGATTATAGAAACAATATTTAAGAAAAATAAGAAATAACAATAATTGAATTAAAAACAACAAAATTAAAATTATTTATGAAAACTAAATTTTCTTTGCATAAATGTTGTTCCAATAAAAAAAGCTCAAAAGTCCACGTCACATTTTTTTCCGTCATGTCACAATTACACGTCAATATTTCTCCAAAAACTTACTTACTAAATAATTATGAGGGTAAGAATTGTTTTCTTTTGGGGGTCTATATTAAAATCTGAAATCAATTCTAATTAAAAAAGTAATGACCAGGCTTTACCATCTTCTAGAAATCATTGACCGTTGATACATCTTCGAATTGGACGGATGAGATTACTTAACTATATATTTGAATTCAAAACACAGTTAACGTTAACGATACAATCTTATTGGATCCAACAAGAAGACGCAGAAAAAATCAATCTTTCATCTTTCTTTCTTCAGATTTCTAGGGTTTTCGAACCCATTCTGTAAGGAAAGAAACAGAGTCTATAATTGGTAACTCTTCAGTCTCTTTGATCTCTTCGATTTTGTTTTTTCTTGAGTTTGATCGATGAAATCGAATTACTTTTCAGGGAAGAAGAAGTTGGATTTTGATGACGAGCGTGAGAACTGTTGCATGAATTGAATCTGGGTTCGTGAAATTTCTTTCTTTGATTATAGTTTTTGATTCAATCGCGTGTGGTTTGATTTTGATCTTTGTTGTAGCGTTGAGGCGATTCCAAGCGGTGGAGTGGCTTGAATCAGTAGTGGGCCATCGGAGAATTGGAATGATTTTGTGTAATGCCATTAACAAGATCCACCCAGGATCTGTTTCTAAGGTAAACCCTTGTTCAAATTCTTCAGATTTCGTAATTGTGGATCGTGAAATTGATCAGATTTTGATTTGCGTTTCTGCTACTTAAACCTAAGGTTGTGGAGAACTACTCGCATCTACAGTCATGTAACCGAGAGTATCAACTTCCTCCGGCTTATCAGTATTTCGAGAATGTTCAGAATTTTCTTGTGGCTTTAGAACAGTTAAGAATTCCAGGTTTCGAAGCTTCTGATTTTGAAAAGGTAACACATTTTAGATTTTTTCTTGTGATTAATAATGGTTATGGATTTCTGTATATGGTATGAGGTTTATTAATGTCACAGGATAATCTAGAGTCTGATCAGTGACCAAAGTGGTGGACTGTATTTTGGGCTTCAGGCGTACCATAAGTGTTAAATAGCAAGCAGTGGTAATGGGTCATTCAAGCATATCAAGACGCGACGTTTCAAATCTCCTTAGCTAAGGTTCATCCACTAAGTGCTTCCAAGACGTCTAGGCAATTGGACATGTCCGCGGTCCGTGACAGAAATAATTGCTCAGATGTTGAATCTGATAAGCTAAAAGGTCTGATCAACACTTCTTATTCAGTTCTTATGTTAAGGATAAAACAATATTAGTCTAGTTACTTTTTGTTGAATGCAATGTTTTCTTTGCCTCCCTTGCCTGATGTTTCTGGATTGGATACTTGTAGTGGTAGCCAAGTTGTTTGCCGATCACATTCTCAACTCCAAGGAGATTAGGAGAATATCGTTGAGAATCTTACTTCATTGGAGAATGGTAGAGAGGTAAACTGCAAATGTTCTGCAGTATTCCTCATGGTTTAAGTGTAAAGACTGCTTCGGTTATGAATTCTCTTCCTTCTTGTGTTAGCGACATAAACCAAGGGAATTCACCAAGCAACGCGGAGGACGTTCCATCATGCCAAGACTTGGTTCCCGAGGCTCTTGTTTCTGCAGTTGCATCAGTAGCTGATACTTCAGATGATAGAGAACACTTCTCAGTGAATCCTATGCCACCTTGCCTCAGCATAGATCCAGTAAATGTTTCTCATGTACCAATAACTCCCACTGAGAGCGTCTCTCCTAGGATTAGACATACCAGGAAAAGCTTGAGGACATCATCAGTGACCACCGCATCACAAAAAGATATTGAGAGAGAAAACCGATTACCTACAGACGTGGCGGAACCTTCTTCGGCTATGTCCACAGAGATGTTAAACCTACCTAATGCTTTGTCTACAAAGAAAAGTGAAGCTTTTCCTGTGCCAACTAGGCAATTGGCAGCTAGCCTCCACAGAGGCATGAAACTTCTTGACTCTTATCGCCAGAGTACTGCACAAAGAGCAACTGGCCACAGATTCTAACAGGTTTTAATTAAATTACAGATTGTAACAGATTGTAAATTAGGATCTTGTTCTCCCTTTTTTTTGACTTATCTCATCATTTTCAGGGTGCTGTTGCTAAGAGAAGGTCTAATCTCCAAGGAAATCAGTTCCCTCTTACAACAAACATAGCCCGTAAAGCTGCTGCTGCTACTCCCCCAGTGTCCCTGCTAGAGCTTTTAATGATGGAAGGATGGCTAGTGCCAACCAATTGAGGTCTAGAATGCTGGATACTTCTCTGTTCTGCTTGTTAATTTGGCGTCCTTATATATCTTCTAGAATTCTGATTTAAAAGCTTTCCAGAAGTGCTTAGTTTGGTTCTTATGACCTGATAAATCTCGCCTCCTGCTTGCTGAATGGTCATCATAAGCTTGATTCTGCAGATTGTTAAAGCGGATAAGCCTGTGGTTAAGGGAGTAGCAGGACCAAAGCCTAAGAAAAGAGCTGGGAAATCAAATGTTGTTGAGATAATTAAGATAAGTCCTGACAGTGATGAAGAGCTTGGTTTAGTTTCTGATTCATGGTGTGAACTGTAAAGTAAGAATATGTTTTGGTCTGCTTCTGAATTATGTTTTTTCTTGTGATTTCAGGCTGCTTGTGGTTTGGGGGAAGAAACCAAAAGAACAGATTGTTGATATCAATTCTGCTGATGCTATGAATGATCTT
Organism: Odontarrhena argentea; assembly: GCA_900406245.1. Lineage (NCBI taxonomy): Eukaryota > Viridiplantae > Streptophyta > Magnoliopsida > Brassicales > Brassicaceae > Odontarrhena > Odontarrhena argentea. The sequence continues at coordinate 287 of OVAF01002144.1, read as the reverse complement.
GCTGCTGTGGAATATGTGGAAGATATTTACAATTTCTGCAAATTTGTTGAGGTTAGCAGTATTCACTGAATCTTTGATTGCAACATTGTGTTGTGAAATTTGTGCAAGTGATTTAAGTTTTGATTTGAATTGGCAGAGTGAATGGCGACCAACTGATTACATGGGATCACAGCCTGAGGATAATGAGAAGATGAGATTGATTCTGATTGAATGGCTGATTGATGTACATTTTCGATTCGAGCTAAATCCAGAAACTTTTTACCTCGCTATTATCATCATGGACCGAT